>JANHFL010009482.1:568233-585353 GCA_032468155.1 Oxyrhabdium leporinum | reverse complement strand
TATTGTACTTCCCTTGTTTGTTTGTATTGTTTATCCCTTTGCTATTACATTTATATTTTTTATCTTTTTTCCCATTTTATTGTTGTAAGCTGCCCAGAGTAGGCCCACAGTGAGATGGGCAACAAATACATTTAACAAATAAAATAAAACTTGCTGGAATTCTTTTACAGCAAACTCAGATCCATATAAATTACACTAACCGTTTGGCTAGTTAAGTTCTCAATTTAACATAATACTGAGAATCATGTTTTTGAAGATTAATGCACTCAATTTTTCCAAAGTACCCTCTGTGCAGTACAAACCTGGAATTGTCTGATTCTTGGTGCAGCTTACAATGCAAAACTGTTCTAATCGGTAGCTAAACTTGATCCTTTTCCTATTTTATTCTTAGATAGCGTATTAGAAAGGCATGAATAACTACAATCACAGTCTAATTACAATGGATGAAAATAGCCATCCTGAGGAATACCGAATTTCATCACTTGTCTTCTACAGCTTCATTTTTACAACTGGCTTAGTTGTAAACATTACAGCTCTCTGGGTCTTCAGCCGTACCACCAAGAAGAAAACAACTATAACTATCTATATGATGAATGTTGCGTTGCTTGACCTGTTGCTTATATTCACCTTGCCTTTTCGAATGCATTATTATGGGAAACGCTCTTGGATCTTTGGAGATGTTTTCTGCCGGATTCTTAGTGCTTTCACTATTTTTTACCCCAGCATTGCAATATGGCTGTTAGCTTTTATAAGCATTGATAGATGTCTGGCTGTAGTTCAACCCAAGTATGCCAAGGAACTCAAGAACACAAGCAAAGCTCTGATGGCTTGCACAGCACTTTGGATCTTAACTCTTGTGACAACTTCTCCACTGCTTTTCTTATATTCTGATCCAGACAAAACTTCAAATTTCACTACCTGCATAAAGATGATGGATATTATCTACCTAAAGGAAGTCAATGGGTTAAATTTTTCTCGGTTAATATTTTTTTTCTTGATTCCCATATTTAATATGCTTGGTTGTTATCTAGTCATCATTTATAGTATAATTCGTGGAAGAACTTCCAAGCTGAAACCAAAGGCTAAAGAAAGATCGATCAGAATCATTGTGACACTAATTACCCAAGTGCTTGTGTGCTTTGTGCCTTTTCACATTTGTTTTACATTTCTGATGCTCCAAAATGGAGAGGCAAGCTACAACCCTTGGGGAGCATTTACCACCTACCTCATGAATCTCAGCACATGTCTAGATATAATCCTTTACTATCTAGTTTCTAAGCAATTTCAGGCCCGAGTTATCAGTGTTATGCTTTATCGTAATTATCTTCGAAGTGTTCGGAGAAGAAGTATACGATCTGGTAGTGTGCATTCATTAAATAATATTAACAGCGAGATCATATAAAGCAAGTAAAGCAATACAATACAATACAAATACATTTCAAAGCAATACCATATACATGCATTAAGTAAAGCTTAGAATAAACTCAAATTTCCAATAAATGTATTATGTTTAATAAGGAAAGTTTTTATTATTTCTCTTTTAATTTTTTTTCTTTGAAAAAGAAATGAGTCTAGCTTGAAACGCATAATCATTTCTGCTTCTTTAATATTAATATATTCCGTTTTCCTTCATTATTTATTCTAGCATTATTTTTGCTACTGAGGTTTCAACTTCGTAACTTCTATGAGTTGCACAATTTATTAAGAAGAGAGAGCGATATAAAAAAAACATTGTTCAAAATCACATGATTTCAATTTTTACAGCATTGGGAGGGGGGGTGAGAATTCAATTTTTCTAAATCAAGCGTTTCATCATTAATAAAAATGCAAGTCTAACGCATGCATCCCTTAAGGCAAAATGAAACGATCTCCAAACATGCTAATGAGTTTTAATTTTTTTCTGGGAATCATTTACATGTGCTTTCATTTGTCAAAATAGGTGGCTATCTCCTGAAAGCTATGGTCAGACTAATCTAGTTCGTACATGGGGAACTATCAGGAAATTCACTGTTGTAAACCTTATTGAAAAATAAGGGGGGGGGGAATCTCAGAAAAAGGCAATAGCAAGCCATTTCTGTATTAGTGGCAAGAAAATGATATGAAAATGTGTTTAATTTGGGGAGATATTATTTTAGTCATAAGTGCCAAGGCCAAGGCATATTCAAGTGTTATTGCATATCACATATGTTACTGTGCATCTAGTTGCTTATAATATTTTGTTATAATTATTATTATTTAACAGCGAAGAGGGGAATGTCTGGGCTAAAGGTACTTTGCATCTGCAGTAATACTAAATTGAACATCAAAGCTCTTTCTCCTGCCAAGTAATATAAAAAAATAAAGAAAGTGATACTTAATGTAGCACAGCTAAAACTGAGGCATGGAAGAAAATGCCTAACAACAATAAAACACTTCTTCTGAGTAAGATAAATTAAATAACGCTTAACAAGATATTAAATGTAAAGCTGAATTTAGAGTTAGGGTTTCCATCCTAGAACAGAACCTTGCTGGTGAAGCAATAAAAAAACTCATAGAGAAGCCTTTGGTATTGCAAATTCTTATACAATATAGCTGTCACCAGTTTACCATCAAATAGAAAGATTTCCCCTGTGTGTTCTCAAATGACCGTCAATGCTATAAAGAAAGTTATCAGCTATTTTTTGTCACTCTCGAATACAACCATATCCTTATCAGTCCACTTACTGTGAATTTAAAGAAGCTTGTAATATAACACCCATAGGTGATACCAGATTGGGGAATGTTACTCTAGAGACATTTATGGAGGTAAATACAGTCTTAAACACAGTGCTGAATTAAACTCTTAAACCCCAACGGGAGTTCATGGGGATAAGGGTGCGTGCGTGCGTGCATGTGTGTGTGTGTAATAAAAGAAAAGAAAAATATTCTAGAAAATAAAAAGCAATGCACTAAAAAGTTTGCAGCTTGGTTGGCAACTAACAGCTCAGCCAATCTGACTTCAACTTTATCCAGTCATGGCTGACTGGATAACAACAAGAAATTTTGGAGATACAGAGTTGAATCCAAAGGCATCCATTAATTGGTAAAATAGCATCTGGAATTAATTTTGCCATTTTATCTGTATTCACCCTAAATCTGCTCCTGAGAATCAGATCACCCTTCAGAGGAGATCTGAAAGACTGCCCCATGGCTTTACAAATTTGATAAACAAATAAATATAAATAGTAAAGGGGAAAAGCAGAACGTGTATCAATGAACATGCCACACAGATCCAAATCATTAGCAGTATAGATATATTAAACTCATATTTGGGGATGCAGCATTCTGAAGAATTTCATTTCTCTTCTGGATGAGCTCAAAGCTTCTCCAGACCTTACCATTCTGGGGGCAATTGTCAGTTTCCAGAAATAAAACCTCCAAGTCAGATGTTGGTCTTTGTTGTGTCCAGGAGGTTAAATTATTTCTGATTCAGAAGATTTATCTATGAGAACTGCTAAACTACCTCCAGAGCAGCAAGTTCCGAAATTCTAAAGGGAGAACACAGAGTTCTATAGTTCTAAAGAACATTCAGTTGCTGAATGGCTGAATTTCACACAACCCAAATTAATAATACTAAACATTTCATTTTTATAAATTTCAACAGCCCCAGAAATAATATTTAAGATACAAAGTGATACAAATATCTCTTAACAGCAACTTACAATCCTGAAGGCAAGCTGTTGATGTTGAGGCCAAAAGAATATTCAATAGCTTCTACCAGGACAAAATCAAACATCACTGATAGCATCCAGGAGCCCAGTAAAAATGACTGAAAAAATAAAAATAAAAATTCATAATCACCTTCTATAACAAAAAAAAAATCCATTAAAAATACAATGTTGCATAGGATGATTACCTATTCAGCATGCTCACAGAAAATGGACTGTACCCAAAGAACAAAATCTAAAGATACGTTTATGTGGAGAAATTAGGATTGCAAAATTAGATTATACTATACCAAACAAAGTTTTGCAGTAATAAACCTGCAGAGTTGAATGCTCAGGCTACTGATGAAATAAGAGCATTTCAATTGCAGGAACTGTATCTGATTTTGCCTAATGGTCAGTCATGTTAGGCAATGAGTCTTAATGCTGCATTATCTGTGAACCACAAAAGTCCTACAGGATTGTAGTGGGAAATAATAATGAGTTAATAAATATCAACAGAATATAGTAGCAACATTAATGGCATCAACATTTAAATCATGGGTATCCAACTTTTTGGCGTGCATAGCACATGGAAGAACTATAATATCTGGCATGAATAACATCTGGAAGAGTAAAGATATAAGCCTTACAACCAAATGCAGATTAGTTAATGCAATAATTTTTCCAATTGTTACTTATGGCTGCGAAAAAGGCAGATAGGAGAAGGGTGGGCGCCTTTGAACTATGGCGCTGGAGGTGACTATTATGCACCCCATGGACTGCAAAAATAATAAATGTTCAGTCCTAGACTGAACATCGCCAAAAATATCACTTGAAGCCAAGATTGCCAAACAGAGGCTGTCATACTTTGGTCATGTCATGAGAGCTGACTCACTTGAAAAGTCAATCATGCTGGGAGTGATCGGTGGAAAAAGAGAAGGGGCCACCCTAACACCCGCTGGCTGGACACTATAAAAGATGACACTGGGATGACCATGAAGGAACTGACAAGAGGCGGTGTAAGGCAGAGGGGCATAGAGAGTGGTCATCCATAGAGTGACCAAGGGTCAGACACAAATAAATGGCTGATGATGACAGCTTTCATTTTCTGAGAACCACAACTCTGCAACCAGATATGTGTTATGCATTAATTTCACATACAATGCATAAATTATCTGTGACTCTTCCACAGCATTCACAATGGAATGGACTGTCCAGGTAGTCATATCTATACTATATGTGGCCTACAGGCCACATGCGCTCCTGGACAGCTAGTAATGTGGGACCACAAGATAATAAAAAATAAAGGAATTTTGTTATTTATATATATTAACTATATAGTTTATATGCAACAAGACAACTCCTCTTCACTCAATGCACTCTGGCAAGCCAAAAGGTTGTACAACCATGATCTACACTGTTCACAAAATATTTAAGCAGCATATTATTTTGTTACATGCAATTTTCATCTAGTAATTTATTAAAACTGCAGTGCTTTTAGAGCTAATTGAAGTATTTTAATGCTAATTAAAGAAAAAGGTAACCATACTGCTTATGAATTTTAATAAATATATGGAATTAGTCTACAAAATGGTCACAAGCCCTGGCTTCAACTGATAAGCGCAGCACAGCTTTGTAAGGAAGCATCGAAAAAACCTGGGGATCACAGGGAAACATGCAGAGAGCTACAAAGTACAGTATGTACATAAACTTTGACATCAGGCCAGGACCTAATACGGTAATAATAATTACTAATCTAAGAAAATAATAATCTAGAGCCCCTGAAAATGGAGCACTATACTCTGCTCCGGTATCCACAAGAAGCAATTACAATACAGCAATGTCACAAACAGGCCTTCCTACTTTTTAGGAAGTATCAATATATTCCTCCCCAGAAACACATCAGAAATAGAGTGTGAAGTTCAATAAATGAGAGCTGATCTTTTGAATGTTTACACCTATATTCAAGAAGACAGCACTTGAGGTAAGTGATACATGTTAGATGAGGATATACGTAACTCGTAAAACCTCGGAGCAAATTGCTCTGTTGGCTGAATTCTGTCCAAGTTCCTGCTGTCCAGGACCTTTTTTACTGATCTCTAAAGGTATCGTCTTGTGGATTTCTGCAAGATAGAACAGGAGCAAACCAAGACCCAATTTATACACTTCAGTGCATACTCATGCACTCACACAGAGAGTGCATCTTCAACTGCTACCTTAAAATAGAAATGGCCATTTATTCATTCAGGCTGCTAAGTACTAGTCTACGTATTAGATACGGACAAATAAAAACAGTGAAATATATGTATAACACTATACAAGTAGTTCACAACTTATGATGGTTCACTTTATGACAATCCAAATTAATGACAGCCTTGGAAAGGGTGTTTTACAATATATAAAGCAGAATTCCCAAACCTTTCTGGCTTTGCAGACCAGTTGGGGGGGAGGGAGAGGGAATGGTTTCGCGCGAGTGGTGGGCAAGCATGCGCATGAGCACACAGCTCCATTTGCACGAGTAGTGGGCACACACACATGCCGCTCATACAAATGGAGCAGGCACACATGCACTTGCCTGTTGCTCACCTAAGGGGGGGATGCATGTGCATGCACTCGCCTGGCACTTCCGCAGTACACTTCTGAACAGCTCACAGTCTGGTAGTGGGCTGCGGCCCAGAGGTTGGGGACCCCTAGTATAAAGCCCTTCTGTAGTCACATGATTGTGTTCCGGGTGCTTAGCAATTTGTTTGCCCTTGTGACAGGTTGCCAAGCATCCCGTGATCATGTGATCACCCTCAACGGGGAAGTCAAAGAAGATTGCAAGCTACTGCTGTCTGCCAAGAGTTCTGAAGGAACTCTGTGCCAAAATCCAAGCAGGCACAAGGCTAAACTCCTCTGGCAGGGAGCTCTTTCAGCCAGTTCCCAGGGTGAGAAGGAGCCAAAATCCAAGCAAGATTTTCAGCTCATGACCAGAGAGGCAATGCAGTAAGGTAAGGAGTCCAGGAAGCCTCAGAAGACTTGAAGAGAGCCTAAGAGGTCCAGCGCAGACTGCATGCAAATTTCCCTCTGTTCAGGGGCTGAAAATTCTGCTTGGATTTTACCAGGGAGGACTTTCAGCTCCTGAGCGGAGAGTTACTTGCCAGGCTTTCATAGTCTCCCCAACCTCAAGGCACCCCCATGTTCCTTATTTGAGACTCTTGTCTGCTTAATGACTTGCAAGATGTTTTAATGGCTGCAATTGTTGAGTGAACCAGTTATATGACATCTCGCTTAACTGCTATGATATACAACCAAGAGCTTGATCCCAGTTATGTTGAGGACTATCTGTCTTACAAAAAAATAATTTGTAAAAGCAACATGGATTCATTATTTCCACTTAGAGCTCCCCAAAATGGGTGTTTTTACTGCACTGCAAAAAGTAAGCAAAGCTGGAGCATCATGTAATTTTGGGGCAAGGTTTCCATAGTATGGGTCCCTACCCTTAAAACGCATTTCTGGGCTCCCACTTGTTTTTCTCATGATATATTTGCATAGCAACCGACTTAGCTTAGAAACAGACTAAGCTTTTCCACTATTGCATTTTGTGTGAGGTTCAAAGTATTTTAGAAGGTGTCTTTTTTTCTAAATTAATTGAGCTAATAAAATAGCAATCATTTTGCTTACTTTATTACTTAAAAATCCATTTTAAAATGGAAATATAAAAATGGCTCCCTAGAATTTTTGAATACCTGTTGTGCTAAATATTGGAATGGGAAAAATTAGGAATGTAAATATATTACTTACGAAACATGAGAACAAAATCAGAACATGAACTTACTGAAAACTTTCTACTGCCATATCGCCTTTCAAATATTCTGAAGTTATAGATAAGTAAACTACTGCAGAAAGTGTCTTTCAGATCAAGACACACTGTTCGTCCACAGAGCAGCCTCCAAATCTAAAAGGTAATAAACAGTAGTCATAGTTTCCACTTGCATTTTATGGAAATTTTATATATAGCAGGCAAACTTTAGCAGCTGGGAGATGAACTTTAAAAAAAGGGGGAGGTGCAGCAGGCAGGATGATATTGCAATGATGAAGAGGGCAAGTTTTTCTACAAATTTCCTTCTGTATTTCTGAAGACAATGAAGTTAAATATAAGTTTAAACACCAATGTTTAGTTTTCTCTCACGAAATGGCAGGAAGTAGCATCAGCATTTCTGGTGGTTTGTCACTGAAATTCAGCTGCCCCATTTCTGTTCAGGGACAGTAGGCAGATTCCATCTCCTGCCAACTCCAAAACAAGTTTGCGTCATAATGAAAGATGACAAAATGTAGCTTCCAAATATCAACTACTTTTTTCCCTAAGCTATTTTACCGAAAGAAAGGGCTTATATGAATAGATTCTGTCCCTTATAACCTTCACTTTATAAATTATATGTTAACTGAAGTCACATTTTCCAGTTATAGTTCTGCTCCATTTACCTACAGAAGTTCTTCCTACACTCCAAAAACCACCAGCCCATAGCACAGTAAAGGTGTAAAACATACAAGGTCACAACATGCTGTTAATAGTTGTCAAAAAGAATCCTTCTAGCAAGGACAGTGCTATTGTTGGAACAAGTATTACCTTTCATCTCCATTTAAAGATACAAGTAAATGAAAAATGTTAGCATGCTTCAGCTAACCAGGCTTTAAAGTATGCTTAAAGGTAGCTATAAATATTTTGCCCGTGTTAACTTTTTTCCCTTGTGGCTCTATCATCAGATATTCTTTTTAGACTAAGCTCCATATTATATGCAGCTGAGTACTTCTATAATTTTTCTGCCTCAATTATAGACACAGCAGGGAGAGGGAACAGATCTCTGTCTGATATGAAACAAGGAGGACTTTCCCCCATTTGCTGTATGCATCATTTTTCATTCATCCAGAGTCCAAAGCATTCTAAGTTAAGTCCAGCTGGGAAGAAAGCAAGAAAATAAAAAGAACCACTATTGAGAGACAAGCAGAAACTGGCACTAGAAGGACTCCAACTCCTCACCATTCGTTCGTTCCAATCACTTTCTAAGTGCTTAAAGGTACAAGTTATCACTGTCATAAGTACTAATATAATTCCATTATCTCTATATCAATTTGAGGGTGGGAGAAAAATAAAAATAAGAAGAGCCCATAGTCCCAGCCTTTCAGTTTTAATACACAACAAAGAATAACCTTTTTTATCTCCCAAAAATGTGTGTGCAAATATACACTTATTTTTAGACCAGGAATTTTGCTGAAAAGACTGTCTGGAGTAGATCATAACCCCATGAATTAAGATGTATAGAGGCTGGTGTCCTGGGTTTAGAGATGCCATCTAGTATTATGTATAAAGCACAACATACTACTATCACCTCAAGTTTCCCTAACCTGAAATACATTTGGGGCAATGTTTTTCTCCAGAGTTACCAGCATAACCTTTGGATTAACTCATCACCTTTGAAAAAAAAACTTTATCTGATTTTAATTGTGAAGAGTTTCAGCAGAACACAAGTTAACTAATTGTTAACAAAACTAACAAGAAAATAGAGACTTCCTCCTTCCCACACTGCAGCCACAACTAATTTCTCACATATGTACATGTTACATGAATGTTGCTCTGCTATTGGTTGTGGTACATCATTCTAAATTTAAAGTTCAAAATATTCACACCACAACTCATATTAAAAAAGTAAAGAAGACCAGCCCCATGTTTATCCCATGTCACAATATTATAAATAAATTGCTGCTTACCTGAAATTCCTCTTTTACTGCTTGCAGATTGTAGGTAAAGAACTTTTGATAATGCTGAAAGAGTAGAGCCAGCAGTAGGGAGAAGATGCTCGGTATTATTAATAGACCCTTTGACAGAGGTGCTTTATCTTCAAAAGAAAACAAAATACACACATATCCAAGGACGTTATGGTGAGGATTCTTAAAACAGTTTAAAAAGCAATCGTGCCGTATACTAATTTTTGAAAAAAAACATTTTATATTTGCAGTTAAATCTATTAGACCACTAAAAGAACTTTGCACCTCATCTTACCCAGATTTGGGTTCAAGTTGTGAAAACAAAACCAACTATGTCAATTCATTTCAAATGCTCAAACTAAGTCAGAAAATGATGTGGCATTTTGGGTTTCTCTGGGAAAATTCAGTCCAACCTGGTGCCTGAATCCAGAGTGTGTCTGCAAGAAACAAAATTCCAGTCTCCTATAGGAATGCCCTGGAAATATAAAAACATTCTCTTTCTTTTCTTCTATTAGAAGAAATCAGATTGAAACACGCAAGCAAGTTAGAGCTCTGTAAAGTGCTCCAACAAAATACCTGATGTACTTTTAAAATACGATTTAAACGAAAATAAATTGCTTACAATATTGTTATTTTCAGATAGATGACTACTCAATGTTCTTAGCATAAGCATTTTGGGGGGGGGGGAGAATGTTCAGCCCAACCGCACAGAGATCACAGAACAGAAACAGAAGAAACTTATTATCAAAGTGTGTTCTACTATAAGAATGAATTTCTATTCGTTCTGTAAGATAAATGAATTGCTAGGTGAAATCAACCTGAGGTCTAGAAAACAACAAGATGAATTAAGGGGAGAGGGGGAAAAAGGGTATTTACAACACAGTAAATGGTATGTTTTTCCTTTCCTTCCAAATGACCTCGCTAACCATCTGAGATGCTGTAATTTGAATGAGGCAGATGGCTTGTAAGGCAAGGAAGGGACCTGACAGCAACATCTCTATTCTCTTTCCGAATATGCCACTAGTCTTAAATTACTTGCGGAAAGTCAATGACTGTGTGTTTAGGATTTTGAGAACGTGTTTTGGGAGCTCTTGCAAACTAACTGCCAGGGAAGGCTCACCTAATCGCAAAATCATTGCGATTGTTCCTTGCTGTGCTATCAAGCAACACTGGAGGTTCCCTATCACTCTTCTAAGTTATTTTGTTTTCATTTTTCTTGATTAGTGGCATTCCTTTGGGCAAAGCGTTGGGTTATAGCCAGCTACCATTTCCATTTGTTAAGAAAGCCTGGAACGCTCCTTTGTGGCTTGGAGCATTTTTATATATAGTAAATACCCTGGCTTCCTTTTTTTTTTAATTAACTGGGAGGAAAAAGTAGCTTGTGGGATTTACATCTAATCATAGGCTTAATGTGAAAGGTGAGAATGATAAATATCCATATTAATTTCTACCATGAGTGCAATATTTCCAGGTTAATTTTACTGCTTTATTTATGCATACCTTATGCTCTACCTATTACAACACTATGGTTCTTATCTGGTGTTTTATTTCCTGTTACTTTATTAAAATATTTTTCGTTAATAGTTTGTTCACAGAAATATAGATGTATTTAATAATTTATCCAAAATTCTTCAATTTAACATTCTGATTGTTATATTCTAACCTCTTGTGCATACAACATTCCACATTCTACCCACTGAATAACTCAAATTCAGCTCTCATATAAATGAAAGGGGCATAAATTCCATTTTAGAATAACACTATTCGACTGTATAAATTAAGCAACTGAATTAAAGAGATTGTCCTTTTGTTATACACTCTCAAGACTAAAAAAATATTTTAAAGTGTGAGCACATGCCATTTTAAAAGATTTAAGAACTATTGCAATAGATATATTTTGATTTTCTAGAATGGTATAAAAATGATAGTCTGGTAGAAAAATACTATTTAAACAATGCCTCTTAAAACTGCATCAATGTTAACAATTCCAAGAGGAAAAAAAACCATTTCCCCTCTCTATTTATTTTGATATTAAGAGATCTAAATACAGATGTTAATGAATAAGCTCTATTTGAAAACAATGTGTAAACCAAGTTATTCTTATTTTGCCCTTGTTTAGCCTTAGTGTAGGGGTGTCAAACTCGCGACGACACATCATCATATGATTTATCGCAACTTTTTCCCCCTTTGCTAAAACCGGGGTAGGTTTGGCCAGTGCGTGACACATCTGGCCCGCGGGCCACGAGTTTGACACCCCTGCCTTAGTGCAACACATGAACTAAGCTCTTGTACGTTCTTCAACAAATCAGGATTAAAGCAAGCTCTGCTTGTGGTTATGAACATAGACATAGTAAATTGGTATCCTCATATAATATGTTATTTGCATGAACAAGCACTTTCTATAAAAGCACATTAGCATCATGTATTAAGATTTCTTTCAAATCTTCATGAATGCTTTTTTTCAATTTGGTCCAATTTAGATCACTGTAAATACACTATAAGCACTGGGCTCATATACAATTCACTAACCATGCAGAAACTTGAAGACATTCTATTTAGTAAACGACATTCTTATGTGAACATTGTGGTTTATTTTAACTCAAGATAATTACCAAAAAAGGAAATATCAAACTGACCATTGCTAAATTCAACTAATTACCATATTGTAGAAATATAGTTGTTCCTTTTGTACAGAGCGCTCAGCTTCTAATTTTTAACTTGCATTGTTAGCCACTTTGCACTTTTGTTTAATTTACCTGGAGAACTAACTGAGCAGTGTACAACCAGCTCAAAGTTACCAGGTTTCTGCATTGTACAATATAATTTAATTGGGGAAAGCTACTAGAACCATTTCTCACCTGAACTGGCAGGTTTCTATATTTGTTGGGCTAGAAATGTTGGGCTAGAAATAGTCCAGTAAAAGGTGTTGTAAAATTGTATGTAGTGAGTCATGGAAATGTAGTCACAGACTTGATTCATACACCACATTAAACTTTAAAATAGTTAATCTGGTTTTGGCTTAATGTTTTGTGAACCCTGTCACTGTGGTTTCTAAACCACGGTGCATGGTTTAATGTAGTTATGCAAACATGGCAACTTACAGTGGCTTAAAACCATTCACTAGGCAACTTAGGTCACAGTTAAAATTTATTTTAATCCCTGCTGGCCCAATCCTATGCATTATTGTTCGGAAAAAGTTTATTCAATAGAATTTATATCTGAAAAAAAACAGTAGTGTTGGTAATGAAAAGCTGGACTCTGGTATCAATGGGATGCTTACTCTGAATGAGTATATATTCTCCGAGCAGAAGCAAGTTTGCAGTTTGAATGTACTCCCTGATCCCAGCTGTAACTGGACTTTCAAGTAGCAGCTGTGGTGAGGAGCATGTTTACACAACTATGACCAGAATGCCAACTGCAATCTTTCCTGAACCAGCCAGATTTAGCAGCAGTTATCCACCCTTGTTACCACCCAACTTGATTATAGCAATGCACGTGGGGCTTCCCTTGAAGTGGATCCAGAAAATACAACTTGTGCAAAATTGAACTTCTAGGTTGCTGACAGATATACCATACAGGAAGCATCATGATACCGTACTGAAAGATCTGTCCTAGCAGCCAGTTGTCTGCTGATTACAATTCAAAGTATCCATACTTCTCTATAAGGCCTGACTTTACAGCTTACAGACTGCTTATCTCTCCTACTAAAAAAACTACTAGCAGAAGTGAAGATACCCTTGTTATTGGAAATTCCATTATTGGTATGCAAGAATAGGTTTGCATTAGCATGCTGGCTAGGGAATTCTGGGTGTTGAAGTTCACACTTGTTAAAGTTGCTAAGGTTGAGAAACCCTTAGGGTCACCTACTTAACTCTCAAAATTAGAAAGTTGGGGAAACCACATCTCTTCCACCAAGTGTTTGTTACTTAAATGTTAGATTTTAATTCTAATTGTTCTTTTTACATTTTGCACCTTTTCCTGTTGCAGGCCACCTGGATGGTAACAGAGTGAAAAAAATGGAGCACAGGTAGTCCTCGGCTTACAACAGTTTGTTTAGCAACTGTTCAAAGTTAGAACAGCACTGAAAAAAGTGACTTATGACCCCTTTTCACACTTATGACCGCTGCAGCATCCCCATGGGCACGTGATCACAATTCAGACATTTGGCAACTGATTCATATTTATGATGATTGCTGTGTCCCAGGGTCCTATGATCAACTCTTGCAAACTCTTCCGACAAGCAAAGTCAACAGGGAAGCCAAATTCACTCAACAACCAGGTTACTAACTTAACAACTGTGGCAAGAAAAACTGTGAAATGGGGCAAAACTGACTTAACAAATATTTTACTTAGCAACTTAAATTTTGGACTCAATTGTGGTTGTAAGTAGAGGAGTACCTGCAATATAAATCCAATTATAAAGAAAAGGAGCTGTTTCTCTTCATTTACAAGATTGTAGTACATTGACATACATTCAAAGTGACAATAAAGTTATTCTAAGTCTAAGATTCACCCTGAAGGAAAGCACCAAGCAAAATCTTCACCAAAAGCATACAGCAAAACAGCATTGACTGGTTAGAAAGGAGAGAGCTGCTTTACCTCGACTCAGATTAATTTAATCTGGGGGAGGGGGGGGGTCTCCAAACTTGGCAACTGTTAAGACTTGTACACTTCAACTCCCAGAATTTCCCAGCCAGTTTGGAGGACCCCCTTACTTAACTGACTCGCAAGAGCCGCTCGAGATATTCCTTCAACCAGAGATCTCCAACCTTTGCAATGTAAAGACTTACAGACTTCAACTCCCAGAATTCCCCAGCCAGCCAGCCCGGTATACAACCTGCAGCATGGCTGGCTGAGGAATTCTGGGAGTTGAGGTCCATAAGTCTTAAAGTTGCCAAGGTTGGGGACCCCTGCCCTAAGCCGACGTGATTTTAAAGCCACGTTCCTCCCCTGGCAGGCAAGAAGCGCCCCGCTCGGGCCGCGAAAGAGCTCCGGGATGGCGGTTCAGCCCCTGATGGGAGAGGCCGTTCCCAAAGCTAAGGAGGAAGGCGAGGAGCCGCCTCACCGTGCCGCTCGGCTCCCGACCTTTTGCCTGTGGCGCGGCCCCTCCTCCCGAGCGGGGGAGGCGCGTGGATACTTACACAGCCCGCTGGAGCCCGTGCTGGTGAACATGGTCCCTGGCGGGGAGGGGAGGGGGGGCAAGCGGTTGCCCTGGCGACGAGCCTGGCTTCGGGAGAGTCGCCGCTACGCTGACTCCCCCCCTCCGGAGGCCGAGCAGCCTCGGAGACGGCCGGGCCGGGAGCTCCCGCTAAGGCGGCCGGGATGGGTCAAAACCGGCAGGGCAGGGAGACCCCGCACAGCGCCCCCTGCCGGAGCCGCCGTTTCGTCATCTTCCCGGACGGGCGAGGCCGGGGTTTCTCTCGGTTCTGCACGTCTCCGTTTTAATAGGCCTCTGCCTCTTGGGGGTGGGGGGGCTCGGGTAGAAATCAAACTAGCTGTGCGCGATAGGAGTCTCGGCCTGCTTGGATCGAGCCTCCCCGGTGACTCTGCAGACGCGCACATGACCGTTTCCTTGGCAATGGCAGCGCTGCGGAAGGGCCGGCTGTGGTTTCCCTTCTGTTTTGTCTGGCCTACGTGCTTGGGGTTTCCTGGCCATCCCTAGATTCGAGGAGTCGTCCCTTGTGACCCTGCATATAGTATTCAAGGTCAGCGGGATGCTGCCATCTGCTGTGGAACTGCAGTCTTGGAAATTAAGGTGCAAACCTCGGTGCTTATTTGCAGAGAAAATAACTCTGGAGATGGTTGCAAGGTCCTTTGGGTGCAGCCGGGGAACTCTGGGAATTGAGGTTCACCTGCCTTGACAGGTTCACCTGCCTTGTCAGTCACTTGTCTGAAATGATATAGGATCCGGTGTGTGAGCCAGGGGGCTGGACTAGAAGACCTCCAAGGTCCCGTCCAGCTCGATTCTGATTCTGTGTTAAAGTTGCCAAGGTTGAGAAACGCTGCTGTAAACTACAAGGAGTCCTCGGCTTACGACCGCAATTGAGCCCAAAATTTCTATTGTTCAGCGAGACATTGGTTAAGGGAGTTTTGCCCCATTTTATGACCTTTCTGGCCACAGTTGCTAAGTGAATCATTGGAGTTGTTAAGTTAGCAACCCATTAAGTGAATCTGGCATCCCCACTGACATTGCTTGTCAGAAGATTGCAAAAGGGGATCACATGACCTTGGGACACAGCAACAGTCATGAACGAGTTGCCAAGCATCTGATTTTGATCACATGACCATGGGGATACTGCAAAGGTTTTAGCTGAGAAGTGGTTGTAAGTCTATTCAGTGCTGTTGTAACTCTGGTCACTAAATGAACTGTTGTAAGTTGAGGTCAATCTGCATAGGGCTTAATCACTTAATGTGCTATGTGAAGCCTGTAGCTCTTGAGTGTGCTAATTGCCAAAATGGAGATTCCTCTCTGTGTTAATAATTATGATAAGGGATACACAGATTAGTCAAACTGGGCTGCAAAATGGCATTTGTTTGCTGTGTCTCAGTAAAGAATTGAAATCATCATATGCACAAATTTTCCTGCCACGATTCATAAATATCTCCCATTTTTAATAGTAAAAGTATATACAGTTTGCCTTCTCTTAAGCTGTCATAGCAGGGCAATACTGATATTATAGCATGTATGGGGATATGATATAATACAAAAAGGCTCCCTCTTTCTTAGGACTCCATTGTTCTATGTTAAAAACCAGCACAGAAAGACATCTAAACCGGTAAAATTAATGCATGCCTCAAAGAAAACTAAAACTGTTAATTATTGGAATGAAATAGGATAATTGCAATAATTATTTGTAACAACTCACTGTAATATGAATTAAGGACAAAATCCTGCCTACCTGTCAAAGCGATTTTATGGGAGCCGGCTCCTGGATAATTTAGGCCACTGGGGACTTTTCTGGACACAGAGCTAAATCTGGCTAAATGAGTTAGGATTTAAGAATAACAAGTGAAATCAAATCCTTCTTTGCCATTAATTTATGACAGCGCTATGCACATTACTCAGAGGAGGAATTGTATAATGTATTAGTAAGGGATGATAATGATGCTGGCTACATTATAGAGAGTTTGAGATAAATATTGAAACTATATTTTTTTTACAAATGAGCAATATAAATGCAATATTTTTATAATAGTAGCCTAATAATACTAGACTTTGACCTAAATAAAATTGTAGACCATGTCATTGGTAATAATTCTCTGCATGTTTGAGCTGAGTATATCTATATACATTCCATATAATGCATGGATAATTCAACCTGTGAGTCAGTATACTTTACTGCTATATTTTCAGGGATATCCTGTGACAAGGACTTGCAGGGGAAAATGATCCCTTTCAGTCATGAAAGCAATAAAATGCCATATAATGCTGATAATTGTGCAAAGGAGATGGGGTAGCCTGATAGGTCTTCTAGGATGAATTCAGTGCCTCCCGAGTTTCTACTATTTCCTTTTTATTGAGAATGTTTCAATCAATCAATCAGAATAGAGCTGGAAGGGACCTTGGAGTCCAACCCTCTGCTCAAGCAGGAGACCCTATACCAGTGATGGCGAACCTTTTAGAGACCGAGTACCCAAACTGCAACCCAAAACCCACTTATTTATCGCAAAGTGCCAACACGGCAATTTAACCTGAATAATGAGGTTTTA
>JANHFL010009482.1:521932-532807 GCA_032468155.1 Oxyrhabdium leporinum | reverse complement strand
CTATCATAAAACATGGTCATGTGATCGCAAAATGCTGCAAGGATCTGTAAATGTGGTCCAGTTGGCAACACCTGAACTTCAATCATGTGACTGTGGAGGGAGGATGTTGGAACTTTGAATCTGGGTTGTAAGTAGCTACCAGATAGGCCCATTGTAATTTTGAATGGTCGCTACTAAGTGATCGGTTGTAAATCGAATAGTACCTGTATGTGGAACAATTTTACAGCAACTGCAGAAATGTTCTTTAAATTAATCCCACAAAAAGCATATGAGAGTTAAAGAATTGAAGTCATTTTGGAGCTGCACTTCAAATTTTAATAAAACAATGCATCTGATTTTTTAAAAGAAAACACATTGTTTTCTTCGTTTAGCCATCGTCATATTATAAATATGCTTCATTTTGAAAATATTGTATAAGGAAGAATTAAATTTTTGGCCCTTAAACATTTATTTATAAATAGATATAAATCCATCATTTCTCTGGAACCCTTTGAAGGAAATACTGAATACTAAAAGCTGCATTTAATCAAAAACTGCACTTCTAATCAAAATCTGCCAAACAAGTAGAATAAACATTATCACATTGTGATTAAAACCCAAATGCTAAAAATAGTTTTTCTAAAACTTCTCACTCTTCCTATATTATTTCCTGAAAATAAAATGAGCAGAACAGAACCTTGAATTTTTTATTTGGTTGTTTTCTTGGATGTGTTCTTTAGGTTTGTATTTCTGCTTTCTAGTGTTGTGGAGTGTCTCCATTTTCATTTCTGTGAATTCTGATTTTGATGCTAATGTCTAATCACAGAAGCACTTTATTATATTTAACTTTCTCTTGCTCTGGAGCTCTCATCATCTTTCAGTTTTAATTCTGAAGACTAGAAGACTTTCTGGAAAATATGTCCTAGTGCATAGGTTTTTTGTGAGAAAGATATATAAGTGAAAATGATCATTCCTTTTCAGAATGGAAAAGCCACTCCCAATCATCTTTTTCATCTGAAGATATGCTCTATTTCCTCTATTGCAAAAACATAAATAAGAGTTACCTAAGCAATGGCCTAATCTCTACTTCAAGAGACTTGGCAATCTGCTTTACTTTCTGCATTCCTGTAATAGGACATTGCTTGAGCTACCTTTGTCTGATTTGTCTAGCAACATTTGTAGAAGAAAAGGACATTTAAATAGCAAGGAAATACATGAAATACCTTCTATTTAAAACTAGATTATTGTTTTAACAGAATGGCTTATAGTGATGGAAAATATTAAAATATTAAAACTGGCCAACCAAAAACGATTCAGGACTGGAACAGAGCCCATACAAGAAAAGAGTATAGGTAGTCCTTGACTTACAATAATTCATTTAGTGACCGTTCAAAGTTACAATGAAAAAAAAGTGACTTATGACCGCTTTTCACTCTTACAACCGTCACAGCATCAAAATTCAGACGCTTGGCAACTGACTCATATTTATAATGGTTGCAGTGTCTCAGGGTCATGGGATTACCTTTTGTGATCTTTTGACAAGCAAAGTCAATGGGAAAACCAGATTCCACTTCACCTTGTTACTAACTTAACAATTGCAGTGATTCACTTAACAACTGTGGGAAGAAAGTTCATTAAAGAAAACTCCTCATTTAACAATTGTTGGCTCCATTGTGATTGTAAGTCAAGACTACCTATATAGCAACTGGTGTTCTTCAGTTTGGGACAAAAAAATGTGTCAGGAGAGACACTTTTGAGAGAGACAAAGAAAAATATATATGACATTAAAAGTGAGATTTTTCCCCCCCACTCTCACAGTTAGATCATCTGCTGAAATTCTGGGGGTTTATGGCTTTTCCATAGCAAATAGCTAAATTGTGCAATTGTCTATTACCAGTTGTGGTAATGGCAGTCAATTTGAATAATGTCCTGCTTTAAGACTATCGTCCAGAGGCACAAAAGCTTTCAGTGGGTTTTCTAGTTTTATTAGAAACTCAGTACAAAGCATCATTTTAGAAATATTATTTCTTTTATTCAAACCACCAGACCAAACCCAAATATTTGCTAATCATTTACTTTCAGTTTCCAAGCTACATTCCTTAGAAGAGCAAACAAGGTTTATTTATGGCTAGAGACTCCAAGATTGAGTTCTTTTGCCTCCTTCTTCCCATTTCCAAGTAAGGCACAATGACTTGAGATACTCAACTCTAAACTTTTTTTCCCATCTACTTTACTTCCTACTAACTAATTTCAAATTAATTAATTTCAAATTAAGGAAGAGCATACCGTACTGGTACGGTAGCAGTTTCTCCTTTGTGAGTTAGGCTGGCTGCTGGCTGTTCTCTGGTTGATAAAACCTTTGATCATCTGTTATCTTCAATCCCCGAGGGATCATCTATGTTGAGGAGCCAAATTCCACTCGCACTTCCTTCTTTTGTGGTTTAATGGTCCTCCAGGGATTGCTTTCTTTCTCTGTGAATTTCAGGTCATCATCCAACTAACAATTTAAATCCTGTCCAATTCACTGCACCCATAGCACTTTAAAAGCCAGAGCCCTCTAGGTCCATCTTAGCTGCCAGCCTTTGCTTTCATTCTCTGTTTACTCGTTTTTAAAGCGCCTGTGGTAAATTCAAAAAAATAAAACTAGTTTTATTTATTTGACACATTTATATGGCCACTGATTTCAAGCCAAACTATGGACAGCTTACAACCCCATGTTTAAATAATATATGCAATTATATTGTATATATCACCCAATCTCGGTGCTTGGGGGAAATTTCAGATGTTAAGTGTCCATTTGAAGATTAAAAGGATGGAGGCTTGTTGGATCACAAGGGGAAAGGGTAGGGTAGGGCCTGCAGTGAAGAAGACATGCTTCTGAGGACCCACAAGATCACAATGTTTAAGGGAAGGAATGTGTCCACCCTTTGTGCAGAAACATTCAAGGAATATGGTCCCACAATTAACCTGGTCCCATGCTATGTAGGAATTTAAAGGTGATAACCTGCACCTTGAATTGTACCTTGAAGAAGACTGGGAGCCAATGCAGCTTACACAACAGGGGTGTTAAATATGCATCCAACATGGTACCCTCCACTGCATTTTAGACCAGTTGTAACTTCTAGGGGATCATCAAGGGCAGCCCCATACATAATACAATGCAGTAAATTTAAATGGGAAATGACCAAGGTATGAATGGCCACTGGCAAGATCTCCTGGTTAGGAAGAAGGCACAATTGGCATACAAAATGAATAGTCCAAAGATTTCTAGCACAGCTCGGACCTACTCATCAAGCAGGAGTCGTGAGCCTCGGATGATCCTCAAATCACACATCAGCTCTGAATGGGGTAGTACCATACCCTGACCCACATTCTGAGTGACCTTGGGCCAGTGACTCCCTCTCAGCTCTAGGAAGAAAGTATTGGCAAACTATTGTCAAAACGTTGCCTAGAAAATATTACGGATTTGCCAAAGTAGGTAAGGCAAGAAGCGCAGATGATTCAAAGGCACCCCCTAAAAATTAAAACAACTCTTTAAGACCCTAGTCTAAAAGCGTAGTTGAAAAGAGGTGTGTTTTAAAGGGATAAATTCATGGAAAATCAGGTTTTCAGTAACTATTCATGTTGATGGCTGTTTACTATCTCTTGAATCATTGGAAGTGAAAAAAGGCTATTGTCTTTACTTGAGGCTTGTTATCTTTTTCAGTGCATCCTCTTTGGTCTCAGTGTAACATGTAACATACATAGATTTTCACCATGACTGTTTATGCCTAACCCAGTCTTTCAGGTCTTCCAATGCTTGACTCATCACCATTGTAATTGAGTCTATTGACCTTCCTGCTTGGTCCTCCCCCTCTTTGTTTTCTTTCCACCTTTGCAGAGTTGAATTAGGTTGTTCTAAATTGTCTTTTGTATTTTGCATTACTAGTAAATACCGAAGGTATTAGCAATGGCACTTAGACTTATATACTGCTCCACAATCTCTGAGCAGTTTACAGTGTCAGCATATTGCCTCCAACAATCTGGCTCCTCATTTTATCAACCTCGGAATTATGGAAAGTTGAGTCAACCTCGAGCCCTGTCAGGATCAAACTCCAGACTGTGGGCAGTTAGCCTGCAATACTGCATTCTAACCACTGCGCCACCAGGGCTCCTAGATATTGCAAGTAGAGTGGAGTTTGTGTGTGTCTGCATAGCTAGAACCCACAAAATAGATGTGAATTTTATTTTTTAATTAAATATTTGAAATCCTTCCTGAAATGATAGCATGTATTGTTCCAGAGTTTGGGCTTAGAATAGAAACAGACATGAACTTATTGATTCTTGCATGAGAGAATTCCAGGGAATATCAGGATAAGCAGAAGTAAAAAACATCCTGGAAGTAGGCAGTAGCAAACTGTAAACATTTAGCTTAACTGTAAACATTTAGCTTAACTGTAAACATTTAGCTTATACAATCTATTTGGAAAAGGCAGTTCCCAAGTCATAGGGTTAGGTGATAATGGCCAACTTAAATTTCTCTCAAAATGTATGGAAGTCAATGTAGCTACTGTAACAATGGAGTTTGGTCTAGTGGTTAAGGTGCCAGGCTAGAAAGCGGAAGACTATGAGGTCAAGTCCTGCCTTAGCCGTGAAAGCTAGCTGGGAGACTTTAGCCAGTCACTCTCCCTCAGCCCAACTCACCTCACAGGGTTGTTTTTGTGGGGAAACTAGGAGGAGAAAGATATGTTGACAAAGGGGTCAGTTTTTGGCTTAAATATAGACTTAACAAAGGAAAGCAAAAAATGGACCTCCTCTGATTTGGAAATCCAGTAATGAATTCTAATCTAATAGAATTAATAAAAGAGGCACAATGGTCCAGTTAAAAAAGCCACAACAGCAACATTTTTGCAGTGCATACAAGCATCAGACAAATTGCAAAAACATTGTGTGTCCCCCCACCCCAATACCCTCTTGCTTGGACTGCAAACCCAGCTACCTATTCCTGAATGTGCCAAAGTTGTGTTCCACTGGAACAGTTGGGCCATTTAAAAAAAAATACATTTCATGTAAAACTCTGGTTATAGAGATTATTTATTATTTTGTGATGTTTGCTTTTACAATAAAATTGGTGATATTTTTATATATAAGAAATATGCATATGTTGAGAGAATGAACTAGAACAGTTAATTCAAGTGTTCTTTTTCCATTCAACTCTACATTTAGGTAACAATTATCATTCAGGAAATTCACCAGACTATCCTGATTCTTGTTCTAGATATTTTCAGGATGATTGTTAGACATTGCCTGAATGAGTTCTCATCCTATGATTTGGATGCAGTAGAACTTGTTGCCCTATTCGTGCATGCCCTTTTCTTTAAGGCCAGTTCCTAAGTTTACCATTCTGAATTCTTTATCTCTTTACTCTCAAGAGCATATGGATACCTTATCTGCATGTTAGGTACCATCCTTCTGGTTTATCTATTATTGCCTACATATTTTTGGGGAATTCAAGGTGTTATATATAAGATTGTTCCCAATTTTCTCAATACAGGTTGAGTGACTATACAAAATTACAATGGGATTGAAAAAAAGTGACCTATGGCCAGTTTTCATATTTAACTATCATTGCAGCATCCCAATGGTCCTATGATCAGTTTGCTTGGCAAACTGACTCATATTTTTGACGGTTGCAGTGTCACAAGCTCTTGTGACCACCTTTTGTGACCTTCTGACAAGCAAAGTCAATGAGGAAGCTAGGTTCATTTAATCATGTTACTAATTTAACAACTGCAGTGATTCACTTAACAACTGTGGCACAAAATGTTGTAAAATTGGGTAAAGTTTACTTAAGAACAACAAAAATGTTGGGCTCAATTGCAACAAAATTTTTGCGCTCAATGGTGGTCATAAGTCAAGGACTACCTGTACAATATCGGTCCAAGAGAAGTGCTTGCCTGAGAGAAGAAAGCTATTTGTCCAAAGTTACCCAGTGAAGTTATAGAAAAAGTGATAACTTGATCTGGGTGTCCAGATCCACCTCACCAATCACCACACAACACATTGATATAATCCAAATTATTGGTACTTATAGAGTCACCTAGTCAGACCAGCAACATCAGCTGGAGAAATTGGTTATGTTACGTTTCCATATCAGAATCCATAAAATAATAACTTTTATTGCATTTCAAAGTCACTAACATTTAATACTTAAAGCTGGCAGAGCCCACATATTCTATGGTCATAGGATCTCTCTTGTCTCTTTTTATTCCCATGAGAAAAACTATTTCATATTAAAACTATTCTGACTGAAAGAGTACTGACACATAAATACAATTTATTTTTGAACTTAAGTGTTTAGAAACTACTGATTTAGAATATTTTAAAATATATGATTATTAGCTTCATTTTATGAGAGCGGGAAGAACTGTTTGGTGAGTTTTATGCTGAAATGGATCCACCTCCTTTTCTCCCACACACTCTTTCCTCCCCCTTCTCAAGGGTTGGCCTTTATCTGTCATGCATTCCCACCATAACTTGACTAAGTCTTCAGCAGAGTAACACAACTACTCTCTTTGCAGTTTTAAGGGTGGCAGAAGCTTTACTTTTTGCTCTTATCATTGGTATGCTTCTGTTAGAAGATAAAGTTTCTGAGATTTACATTTGTGTGAAATATTCTGGATAAGAATGCTGGCAAGAACAAATAGTAAAAATATTAAAAAGGAACTTACAGATTTCCCTAAAAAATGTTTGGATGCAGCAACCTCTGAGATAGACATGAACACTCCAGTACAGGTTTTGGTAAGGTGTTTTCTTTCTTTTGCTGGTTGTCTTTGTGCTTGTTTTTTTTTTGAGGGGAGAGACAGAAAAAAAAAGGTTACAGCATTTAAAATTGAACGGTTCTACCGTCTAATGCCCTCTTTCAGTCTCCTGCTGTGTTATTTCTGATGAATGTATATATTGCTCTTTTATATTTTAGAAAAGCACTTTTCTAAGTGGTCTGCCGGTGCTGATTAAACTTAAATACATTTAAACCAGAAAGTCTTCCTAGCTTATTAGTTTAAATATGATGAAACTGGTGTTCTACTGCGCCCAGTTCAACTTTCAATGCTTATATTTAATACCTCAAATGAACAAATTGTTATATTTTTATCTTGTAAACTAAGGTGCACAGTTTCAAAATTTTAGACTCTGATTAAATACATCTCTTCAATGAAAAATAAGCTATAGAATATATATTCAGAAGGAGCAATGAAAATGTTTTGTTTTATGCAGTTAAGAGGTCGAAAGGCAATTTCTATAGTATGTGAATCTTGACATCTATTTGTTTTTGTAAATTTTGGGTTAGTTGTTCAAATAAGAATGGAAAGCGGAGAATATTGTGTCTCAATAATTTCTGACCTGATACCAGAAGTTATATGGTGGATATTTACTATCGGAAGTGTCAGTCTGAAAACCAAATGTAATTCTTCAGTTGTTGGTCAGACACTTGAAACATCATAGCTGCAAGTCAAAATTGGTTACAATTGATAAGCAGTCAATGTTAGACCTAGGTGCATTCCTTAGGAATATAAAAATGACAGATGTCTACTGGATCAAACTATAAATGTGTTCTGTGGCAAAATAAATATGAAGACTGTGTCAGAAAAAGATTCTCGTAGATTTTGAAGGGATAATGTTGTGTATAGAATTCATGAGTACATGTACTAAAGGAAGTCCAAAGGAAATGTTTATTGGAAACAAATTTGAACAGAGATGTGAGCCACACCCAACCAGTGCAGTACTTATTGGGAGTGTGTTCTACATAACATCCAGGTCTCCATTCTGTGTTTCAGCTATTCATTGGAATGGTCCTTAGTTTCTTTATGGTAGACTATATCTCTGACCTTAGTATGGACAAGCTAAAGGTTTTCATAGAAGTTCTATAGGCCAATCTTTGATGTGATTTTGTACACTTTAAACAAGCATTGTGAAATTTTACATTAATGGAGGGTAAAGACTAATCCAGATACTTGGGGTATTGAAATCTGTTGATTTAAGAATATTTCTTTTGCAAAAATCAATTAATAGTTCAACTCCTTTATGACACCCAAACAAATTTTATTGTTATTGTTGACCTCACTTGGGATTGTTTTTCCATAATTTTAAATAATGGAACAAATACATATCAAGCAACCAGAAATTTGAATATGAACTATACAAATGCCAGTTTATAACCCTAATAAAGATTTTATTGATATAAATTTATGTAGTCTTATGATATTGAACAAGGTGAGATTCTTATCACATTCTTGAATTTATCTGGATTTGATTATGAAACTGAGTTATTTGTTGCCTCTACTTCGCTGTGGAACTGAAAACAGACTCTTAATTTCTAATGCAATTTTGATTGGTACTGATTAGAATGAGATATGGTGTGATATATAAGTTTATATGTATTTCAGGATCCACTCTTCTGTTACTTATGGAGATCTGGGAGAAGTTATTATGTACAGGTAGTTCTTGACTTTCAATGGTTCATTTAGTGACCTTTCAAAGTTACAACAGCACTGAAAAAAGTGATTTAAAAAAAGTGACCATTTTTTACATTTACAACCATTGCAACATCCCCATGGTCACATGATCAAAATTCAACCGCCTGGGAACTACAGTGTCCTGGGGTCATATGATCACATTTTGTGACCTTCTGACAAGCCAAGTCAATGGGAAAGCCAAATCCACGTCACTGTATCACTAATTTAACAACCACATTGATTCAGTTAACAAGTGTAGCAAGAAAGGTTGTAAAATGGGGTAAAATTAACTTTACAAATATCTCACTTAGCAACAAAAATGTTGTGCTCAATTTTGGTCATACATCGAGGACTACTTGTGTTTGGTTTTTCCTGTCCTTGAGGTTTTGTTAATCATAAAACTTCCGACTTCTTTCTGTCATATTCAGTTCAGTGTCAATTAAATATACTGATTTTTTAAATATTTGGTCATAGATCTCTAATACCTTATCTAGTCTAACTCTTTAAGTTTTTTGGGTTACTATTATGCAGTCTTGGATCCATTTTTATTATTTCTGCCTTTTTTTTAACTAATTGTTTCTCATTCTAAGTTCGTATCCTATTTATTAGTGTTCCAATATAATGGTTGAATGACTTCAGTGGTTTTAAAATATATGAAGAAATTTTTTTGTGATATTGATAACAGTTGAATATAACTACATGAATTGTCAATTTCTATATTGGGGACAGTGCTGCTTATGCCATTGTTCTTGACTATATTATTTGCATCTATTTCTCTCCAAATACTAGCTTTATCTTATTACTAACATCTGTCATTTTGGACACCTCAAACTTAAATTCAGGCTTTCTAAAGATAATCACGTACTGGTATATTTCAGTTTCTGTTGATGTATATAGTTCCATTTCTCCACTTACTCAACTTTTCAAGAAAAAGATAGGAACGGTTGTTGTAAGCTTTAAATATTTCTATTGGAGACATGTTGATGAGAAGAAATACATAATTTTACTATGGTTATAACAGGTTCTCTACAGCTTTCTGATAAATCTTATGGTGTTGAATAGCAAGGGACATATCTATTTGCTTCTCATTGCTTGTATTTTAAATAGCATAAATGGGAAAACCACAGTGTGTAGTGATAAGGTGTTGGGTTTGCCCACTTATCCATGGAGATTGCTAAAAGAGTAGTTCAGTCTTTCGCAGGCCAACTTATCTTAGTGTTGTTATTGTCGGAATAATATTAAGAAAGATCTCCTAAGGTCCCCTTATTATTATTTTTTTAGGGAAAAGTATTCTTTGTTCCTTTTTTCTCTCCAGGTTTCCCTTTTTAATTTCAGCTTTTTCCCTTGATTTCTGGCACAATATTCAAATTACTATATGATTTTATAATTGTATTTTAAAATTTTGTATATTTTAGGAAAAGGAAGTGATTACAATGTGGTATAATAACAGCTGAAAAAAATATTATACATGTAGTATTATCTATAATTTTCTCCAGTAGAATCTTTTTCTCATGTGGTGACGCTATTTATAAATGGAAAATATTTCTAAGAGAATATGAGAAAGAAAGATTTTGCTTTCCTGTAAATGTTGGTATCAATGTAGCAAATGCCAAAGTCAATATATTGTTCTCGTATTCTTTTGTTTGGGATGATGAAATTTCCTTCCTCTTTTTGTAGATCTGAACTCGCAGATGAGTTTGAAACAAATGTCTCACAAGAGTTTCTTCAATCAGGTTAATTAATTTAATTTAAAATCCATTGTTAGATCTAAATGTAGATATATAAAGCATTAGAGAACATTCCACTTTCACAGGAAATTTTGAGTAAGTGAGATGAGTGGTTTAGGTAATATGAAATATAACTAAATAAAACTATTTCAAGAAAAGGTAATGATTGAAAAAGAAAAACCACATTACTGAAAATACAATGTTATTTTAATAATATTTCAGAAATAATACATTTTGAACAGCACTGCATTAGAGAAAAGAAACGGCAATAATTTATACAATTGCAAAAAGAGCAGATGAACCATCTTGTTGGCTCAACATACATGAGCACAAAAAAGCAATTACTTCATGAATCTTAGATTTATTTTAGTAGGCTAACATGTCCAAAGTTTAAATCTTAAAATACATCATTTGAAGAAAATATGTTTGCTATATTAAATATCTTAATGTAAGTTTCTACTTAATAAAAATAGTAGCTTTTCTGTAATAGCTTTGTACCATATAGTAAACTCTCAAGACTCTTTTTTCTGCTATATATTCAAAATGGATTGTGTGGTGTGTGTGTGTGAGAGAGAGATATGTATGGATATGTACAGAGGTGAAATATAGCCGGTTTGCACCGGTTCAACTGAACCGGTAGGGAAAATTTTGATTGGTTCGGCGAACCAGGAAATATC
>JANHFL010009482.1:484516-512828 GCA_032468155.1 Oxyrhabdium leporinum | reverse complement strand
TGAACCGCTAGATTGAATCAGCAGAAGTGGCCTGCAGTTCAACACTCTAACCACTGCGCCACCTAGGCTCATAAATGACCATCATTCTTGCTATGTTGAGGGAAAATGATTAAGAAGATTGAACAATACAATTAAAATATTTTAGAAACTGTCTGAAGTAGCAGTAAAATAAATAGCAATAAATAATGAAACAATGTAGGCAGTGGGAGATAGGAATTTATAGATCTGTCAATAAATCTGGTTTGTGGAGAAGAATTGGCAGACTGAAGACAGCTCTGCAAAAAGCATGAAGAGCTACTGAGTAGTCAACCAGCTCTTTTATAATTCCTCCCTGGATAACAAGAGTACTTGAGATAACCAACAAATGCTTCAGACAATTGCTTCTTGTGAGGAGACCACAAATAACAGTCTCTAGTGGGTTTAGAGCTCTGGGAGATGAGGGAATAAAGATCTTGCTCAAACTGCAGTCATTGCCTTTGAAAGAACACTGGGTTCACATATTTTGTTTTCTAATCACTTTCAGAAATTGCTTGTTAACTGCCTTTATTAGGAACCTTTGGATAAACAGATTTTATAGCACCAGATGCTATAAAAGTTTTCTTGAATCCTCGGTGAAAGAAGTTTTAAATCCAAGATTAAGGATTTATGTTTTTTTGGAATGAATAATAATTTTATTGTTAATAATAATTTTATTGTTAATAATAATTTTATTATTATTGATTTTAGAAAGTTCCACATGGGGGTCCAGATAAACTTGAAACTATTTTCATATAGGGGTCCAGATAAATTTGAAACAAACGTTTTTGGAATTACTTATTAAAATGCTTTTGTTTTGAAGAACCAAGAGAGTAACCTGGCAAATTTTCCTATATTAGATTCATAAAAGAGCATCATTGTTAAAGCTTTGAAGAATTTTGTAAGAATAGACCAAAAAAAAAAGACATTCTAGGACATTATTTGAATAGCTAAAGATCCAGATTGTTAGATGTGCTAGGAAGGAATATAAAGTTGGTTTATTTAATCAATATTCAAATACATATGTTACTTCTGGTAAACTTGAATGGACTTTTGCTATGCTAGGACTGAATATGGAGACTCTCAATGACCTACATCATAGTTGCCCCAAAATTGCTTTTCCAAAAAGGAACTGATATTCTTGGTTTTTTTTCCCCCTTGAAAACATTTTGCTTCTCATCTAAAAAGCAGAACTGAAGAAATTTCTTGGATGAGAAATGAAATGTTTTCAAGGAAAAAACCTCTAGAAAGTCCAGTTGCCTTTTGGAAAAATACCTTGGACTGAAATGATAATATTTTAAGGATTTGTTTATAGATGGAGATCAGCTATGGGAAGATGATGTCATTTGCTGTATTTTAAGAGAATGTGATGAGTTACTAAAATTGTTTCTACTTGTGTTGAAGGGAGAAGTCATTTCTTTATATATATTTTCTTTTTAACTGTTATTTTTTTCTATTTTTCTTTTCCACACTTCCCCCCCCCCCCCCAAGTTGGTATTAGTTTTGTTCTAGTTGTAATTTTTAATGAATTAAAAAAGAGTAGTTTTTCTCAAAATGAATTGATATGGTACAATTTAAAATCTGAAATGTTATTTGGAATATCATTTTTTTTACCTGTTCTATTTGGCAAGATGATTATTTTCAGAATAAAATAATATAACATGAATGATGATTAATTGATACATTTATGTGGCTGCTCAACTCAAATTATGTGGCATGCATAGTTTGATATACATCCTCGATTATATTTGTTCTCAGTCTTTGGAAAAAATGTAATCGGAAACACTTTAAAAAAAAGCAAGTTTATTTTAGAGTTAAACTTTGTATTTTTACTTATGACTAGTTTTGCCTAAATAATTCATATTTTAAAGAAGGCTGTTCCTCTTTTAATGGAACTGAACTATTTACCTGTGTGTTTGGAGAAAACTATATTTAGTAGATCCAATAGAAATATGTTGAACATTTATGGAAGGAACCACATCAAATGCAGGAAACAGGTGTGACTATAAACAATAGGAAGTGCATATGTACTTTAAAAGTTAAACATCTTGGAATTTATTACCAGAACATTGACCTCTACTACAGATGTAACGTTGTCTTAAGATACTTCAAGATTTGGCTGTTATTATGAAGTGTCTCTATCTCCTCCATGCAGTATTTCAGAGACGGGGAATAGGGGAAGGAAGGGATCTTGTAATGTTCCATTTATAATGTTTTCTAATCTTTCGTTCTGTTTTTGCATCACATTCGTTAAGTGAAAATAAAAAACATGGTAGGACAAAAGCCGTCATATGAAAACAGCCCTAGATTCCTTTAGAGAAAAAAAACCTCTACGATATAAAAATAATCGTTCATGTAATTTATATGCTGCCCAACTCCCAAGTTACTCTGGGCAGCTATAGCTAAGAAGATTTCTATATATTTACATTCTGCAAAGTTTTATTGTAGTAATATTATTAGTAATGAAAAGTACCTTGGGATTGGCAACTCCATTGCTAAGCAAAGTGGTCATTAAGACAACACCTGACTGTCCTGTTTAGCGGCAGCAGCTCCAGCAATCCTGGTTACAGTTGTTAAGCAAATTGCCTATAGTCATTAAGTGAGAAATCATGTAAGCATTACTTGCAACCGTCTGTCGATTTTCCCATTGGCTTTGGTGGTTGGAAGCCATCTGGGAAGGCCCACGTGATGATCACATATATGTAAGTGCAAGCACTGTTCATAAATTACTTTTTTCAGCACCTTTGGAGCTTCAAACAGTGGCTAAACCAATGATTATTAAGCATGGACTACATGTATATGTGCATATGTAAAATATACTCCTCAGAACAAGTAATATTATAAAATGTTTGTTAGGCAAAATGATATGTCATAAGGCAATAACTTTTGAATCAATGTACCACAAGTGGGCTAACATAAAGAATGCATCCAACATCCAGGGCCCATTACTGCCATGAGATTGTAATTTGGTGAAGTTGTGGATGTTCCAGCACTGCTGTGCCACTACAGTCACCCCCAGTCAATTGTTATTTCCAACACTCCCTGCCAGCTTCCCACAAAGAAAATCAATGGGGATGCTAGCAGGAAATCCGAAGACTCCCACTCCCACTCTTTTTTTGTCCACCTGTGGTCATTCTGTTTATTTAGGTCAGGAAATATATCTCTGAAATGTTGACCTAACAGGCCACGGGTTGTCCAATAAAGCTTTAGAAATCAACACTGAGGTATTCATAATAGCAGTATCTTTGCAGTATCTTTACATTTATAATCTGATAGTTTTAAATTCAGAAGTAATGTATGACCAATGATGTTATAGGAACCCAGCTAGGAGATTCTGGTTGGGAGGTATACAATAAATTAACTGCTGCAAAAATATGCAATGATCCCTGTTGAATAAATTGATGACATGCTTTCATGCTTTCTTTTGAAAATATTGGAATGAGTTTAAAACTCGGAGAGAAAACTGCAACCTGCACCATCACCATTTGCAAAATATTTTTAAAAATCACACAGGAGGCTTAGGAAATAAAATTTTCTGTTTTTTTAAAAATGTGCACAAAGAAAAAGGAAAGAAAACCTGGTCACCAAAACAAATACATACACTGGACCAGGACTGAAACAGGGATGTCAGGAAAGCAAAAACTGAAAATGCACTGAAGATGCTGAAAGGTGTTAAAAGACAAAAAAGGGACTCCATATACCTGCTGCTGCAAAATGCTACCAAGACAAAATTTATTTCTCTATTGGTTCCCTTTTCTCCAATAGAAAATTTAGTTCTATGAGAAAAATAGGATTAAAGATAAAACTGTTAAAAATCTACTCAGAAATACTGATTTTGAGTTTAAATGTCCAGGGCAGAAGAATGACTTCCTAGGTCTTAGTTGATTTCTTGATAAACCTTTGTGCATTATATTCAGGAAATCCTGGAGAACTAAATGCAAATGTTCTCATCTTTAAAAACAATAAGGAGGGAATCTGAGGAATTAAGAGTCTTGTCTGCCTAACATCAATACCTGGAAAGATTCTAGAGCAGATTATAAAGCAAGTGAGCAGATTTCAAAAACAGTGTGGTAATTGCCAGCATGAGCAATTGTTTCCAAATTAACTTTATCTTGGACTTTGATCAGATTGCTTTGTTACTTAGAATATGGAAATCAGGTAGACATAATAGACCTTGAGGTCAACAAGGCATTTGACAATAGTAGTTGTGACATGCCGATTATAAACTAAATAAACACATGTATGGCTACAGGACATTAATTAATAAAGAATGTAGTTGAAGAATTCTGAGGATTTTCATGGATGTCCTCACACTGGAGCAAAATTTCAATGTTTTTATTAATGATTTGAATGAAGGAGTGAAGGAAGTGTACTCTAGCTGAGAATACTTTTACGACAATAGGTATGGATAATGCATCTCTATTGTAATATAGTGCTGTTGTGACTTCTCTGGATTTTAGGCCGCAGATTATATATGTGCCCTGTATTTATTGGTTGCATTAAATACCACCCCAAAATATTTGAAGATTTTAGCAAACCCTGGTGTGGAAGTATATTTTCCCAACTAGATACTACAAATCAGAGTATGATCTAATATCATGTGTCTAGCTCTAGAACCTGCTTGCCTTTCAACTAATTTTTTTAATCATTTTTTTAAAATTCCACCTTTATTATTTTTGTAAATAACTCAAGGCAGGAAACATACCAAACACTCCTTCCTCCTCCTGTTTTCCCCATAATAGCAATCCTTTGATATGAGTTGGGCTGAAAGAGAATGATGGGCCCAGAGTCACTTAGTAGTTTTTATTACAGGGTGCTAATTGGCAGAAAGATGCTGATTACCTTTTTTATACATTAGAACTGTAAGGCCTAAATCTCGCTCCTGTAAATAAAGTTCTTACTGACTGTATTTTTTTCATTAAAGACTGCAGTATTGAAACGACAACACCAGTATGTATGTTCTACAATTCCAGAGAATGCAGAGAAAGAAGCTTACAGCTTATTTGTAACAGAGGTAATTTTTAAATATTTTTGGGGGGTATCTTTCTAACATACGCCACTTCTGGGCTACAAAAATCTAAATAGTCATTAGATGGCATCAGGTTTCTTATATCTCATAGACATCTGGAGCTCATCTGGATTTCTGCAGTCCAGAGGTGGTATGCCTAGTTACTTAAGTCTATATTACAATTTGCTTTGTTATTGTAACCAGTCAGAACAACAATAAAGTGTACCGATTCATCTCCACCCTTTATTCAGAGCTCCAGCTGGCTAGAGTAGCAGTCTCGAAGTACTATTCAGTAACACTTTAGAAGCTGTTTGGAGTTTTGTAAAATTTCCTTGCAGACTAGCTGCTTGGAGTGTGCTGGATATTTAAGAAATAGGCTGTTTCAGCATTCTGAACAGTATGCTTTACTTTGTTACTTAGTATTTCAGGAACAAAGAAAGAGAAAAAGAAAATAATGCTTTGTTTGTTTAATAAATATAGCACAAAATAGTTACATCTTGAACCCGAGCATTTGCTTTGACTCTTGTGTTTCAGTGAGAGAGATTTTGGACAGTAGAAGTGGCGATTTTCCTCTTCTAAATTTATCTCGGAGAGTACATTTTGAAACCTCACATAACATATCTGTATCAATCCAAATCCAGTCACCTCTCCATTCTAAATTCAGTCCAATTAAATTGCTAGATAGTTGAGCAAGTCAGTTAGTGCACTCATTTATTGCTGTCAGTTGTTCACAATTATGTCTCTTTAAATCACTCTGGCAGACCTCTTGTTCATTCGTACAATAGTACAGACCTATAGGGAGATTGCAGTACAATTTTCCTTTCTATAAGATACTCTTTCTTAGAAAACATCTCCATTATGTTTTAGGAAATTGAATGCCAAAATAAACTCTACAGGTATGCTTTAGTTAAAGAGTATGTTGTTTCTGACTTTAATAGGAGTAAAGAGTTTTTATCATTCATCATAATTTAGTAGAAGTAGTAGTACTTTATTGCAGTTAATGACCAGCTCCAAAGAGCAAAGAAAAGGAAAACAAATAACAAGAGAGCAAATAAAAACCACAGTAAAACATGTACAGTACTGGAGAAGTTAAAGTTTGGGATATTTTTCAAATAGTAAAACAAAACTTAGCCAAATTAAGAGAAATAAAATCACAGTAAACAGATAATAACCGTAAATTAATTGGACCTGGAGGGCCTGACAATCTGGCTAAATAGGCTGCTGTTAGCTGCAAGTGGACATCTTTGTAATAGGAGCAATGTAAAAATACAGTAATATGGGTTAGTGTTTCAGGACTCCTTCAATAGAGGGGCAAAGTGTTTATTCAAAGGGGATAAGTTTCCCCTAAAGAATAGCTCCTGGGAGGACATTAAATCTTGCCAGAATTAGGGCTGTTCTAAAATTTGGGAGCTGTTATTTGGCTTAGAAATCAACCTGGATTGAAAAAAAGGTGAATAACTGCCCAAGAACACCCCTCCAAGTACACCTCCAAGTATGACAGCCAAGCCTGATTCCAGATCCCTGGCATGCTGTGTAAAGGATGCCTCTGCATCTTCATATACCACCATCAGGATTATACTAAGTGAGAAATCTAGCAATTCCTACCCTAAAATGAATCAAAGTAATGGCTTTAAATCACAAGAATTAAGCCACAGTGTGGGAAAAATAACCCTAACTAATAAGAGAAAAAAAGGCATAAACTTTCAATTTTGGTCACTCCAAACAAATGGTAAAGGAGCACAATAGGAATCCATCATGGATACTATGAAAATGGCATTGGAAGCCACTGAGAGGTCAAGAAGAACAAGAACACCCTCCTCTCACCCCCACCCTGGGGCCATCCAAGATTAATACTGTCTCTTTCCCTTACCTTGGCCTGAATCCTGATTGAAGGGGGTCCATTAATCTGTTTCATCCAGAGTCCTTTGAAGCTGAAGTGTGACCATCTCCTCTCCAGAATCTTCCCTAAAAAGGAAAGTTTGGAGACTGGATGTTGTCCAGATTGGCCAGGCCAAGCAATGGTCTCTTGAGAAGGGGATGCTCCACCACTTTCTTCAGAGGTGTAGGGATTCCCCCTCCCTCAAGGAAGAGCTTACCACCCACCCAATCACACATCTATCCTAGGCAGACTTGACAAGCCAGGAGGGCCACGGATCTAAGAGGCAGATGAATTAAGATCGACAAGAATCCTGTCCACCTTGTAATGAAAATTCCTTTTTTTAATTAGCGTAAATATAGCAGTGTGATCAGAACAAGTACTCAAATTACTAAGATAAATGTATTGTTGCATAAAGAAGTGACCTAAAGTTTAATTTTTGTCCTGATTTAAAGTGTATTAAGACATACATCTCTGACTGGCATGTTGTCAATTTCAAACATGAAGATTATTCAGGAGACTTTCGGCAGCTTCCAAAGTAAGTAATTTTTGTCTTAAGCTTTATATTAATGCTTACTAATACTTGTTGTTAACCTTTAATATTTAATGTGGTAGATTCTTGGAAATTACTTCCATTTCAATGTTAACATGCCAGATTTAGAAACATGTTTTTTCCTGGCTTCTAGGTTTAATTTCTTAGGATGATTCAGTCCTGCAATATGGGTTTCACAAAAACAACATGGAAAGAGCATTTGCAGTTTGTTTTTTCATGGTTTCGGGAGAAGCAAGAGCCATGATGCTTATTTATAATCGATCATTTTAAAAATTCCACTTTGAAATGTGAAATATGAATACTATCACTCCTGTATATAGATAGCTGCAGAAATGTATGAGGCTGTGTTAACCATTTTCCTATAAAGGCAGAATGTCAGTTCAATGAAGAAATAATATGTTGCAAGTCCTCATTTTAAGCAGGTGAAAATTTAATATTGCTAGATTATAGTAAGTATGTCAACAATTAGTTTAACAGGCTTTTAAATGATTTCCCCTACATTTGTAAAACAAATTTCAAATTGTTTGCAAATCTTAGCTACATTTAAATTCAAGATACAAAAGTAAGAAAAAAAGCCAAATCAAAACTATTATTACCTTCATATAGACATTTTCTTTTAGAGCCTCTCATGTACTGTATTTTTTAATCATACTTTCACACACTGGCAAGTTATTGCAGTATGGAATGTTGTACTAATTATTGTGTGTTATGATGTCTTTTTTTTAAGCAAAGGGAACAGATTAGAAAAGCTTCCAGTTCATGTTTTTGAAGTTGATGAAGAAGCTGATAAGGATGAGGCAAGTCTATTTTTTTTTATTATTTGAGTTCAGTTCATTTTTAAGTTGTTGTTATGATATAGGCCCCTTTGGGAGTAACAAAATGTTATATTTAATAAGAAGTAATTTTATCCTGAAATCTTTAATATATATTGAATAATATATTACTTTGCCCAAGTCATCTGTATGACGCATAAGAATTTTAAATAGTTTGTACTGTAGATGGAAATGCAAGATTGTTCCTTATGTATTCTGTTTATTATTTTAAAACCACCTTATAATTCTGTGTATTTCCAGATGGTACGCAAAATTAAAATATTTAAATTTAAAATACACCATAAAGTACCTTATCTTTGTAAGCTACTATGAATGTATATCCGTTGGTGGCATATAAACCCAATAAATAAATAAATAAAACAAGAATTTAAGAATTATTAAAACACTCAAAACTATATTAATTCATACTCCTTGAAAAAAACAGGAGCAGATGAATTTATATTGCAAAGATTGTGAAAAAGATTAAAATTATTACTATATTTTTAAGAAAGATTCTTCTCTCTAATACCATCTGCTATTTTTTTATGGTTCCTTTTTTATTCCTTTTTTCCCCTTAAGAATCTAGTTTCCTTAGTCATTTTAGAGAAATAGTATATTGCCTTACTTCTTCCAACTCTCTGGGAATTAATAGTTTATTAGTGTGATCTTTGCTTATGCTGATTTACAAGAACGTACGGCTTTGTTTAGAGACCAGTTCCACGTTATAGATTTATCTCTAGGAGAGTTTTTTAGCCTCTTCTTTTACATACTTTTTTACTGTCAGGCTAAAACTTTTATATTTGATTTATGTGTTTCTAATTTCAATTTACGGCCACCCATCCAAGTTTCATGCATCTGGGCAGCTAACAACAGTTAAAACCACAATAACAACATATAACAAAAAAGACAATAATACCCATTTAATGAGTAGCTGAGGTTAAAAAAAAACCTACAACAAGCAACTCAAAGTGTTGTATAGGCTCTATCATGTATTGTATCTGAACCGCTGTGCTCAGTGACAAAACCATATCTGAGGCCTTGTGAAAGGCCAACAGCATTGGGACAATTTAATCTGGGGAGGAGCTGCTATTCCAAATGGCCCTATAACAGATGGGACACCCTATAGACTGGACAGGAACATTAATCCCAGCTAATCCAGTCCTTAATAGAGAGATGGCCTGGCTGTCTGACCAAGGTATTTAGACTTTTCCCTAAAAGATAAAGCATTCTGAAATCACCTACAAAATCGCTAAATACTATGATTAACTCAATTCTTTGCTGTGTTTCAACCTGACAACAGTAGTTGGTTATTTATTTCATTAATGAGATTTAGCTGTATTTTTAGAATTTATTAACTTTAACTTTTATGATCTAATATTGAACAATGGATGGGAAACCATAATGAATGAGTGTTACAATACTGCGTTTCTCTTCTATTGGCAACATTGAGTTATTATGCTCAATAGTTTTATAGCATAGGGAACGTTTCTTCATGTTTAACTTAGATTAAAGCACTTGTTTATTACTTAATTTGTTACTTTATAGACTTTGAAAAAATATTTTAAATGTTTTACTCATGAGTTTATGTGAAGTTTATTTTTTAATAGGATGCTGCATCTCTAGGATCTCAAAAGGGTGGACTTACAAAACAAGGATGGTTACATAAAGGGAACATGAACAGTGCAATCAGTGTTACTATGCGGGTATGTATAATTTTTGTCTATTTGTAAAATACTGTGATGCTGTATAATGTACAAGTACGTATTGACTGATTTCAGCAATACTTCTTAATGTATAAAAAAGTTTGCATTGTTGTGGGTGCAATTAAAGAGATGCTTTTGGTCTTCTTTGTCACATTGCTTTTGTTTTTAATATAATTTAATTTTTCACAAATTAGTCATTCAAAAGAAGATTTTTTCATCTCCTTCAACTTGGTGATGGATCATATAATCTTAATTTCTACAAAGATGAAAAAATATCAAAAGAACCAAAAGGCTCAATTTTTTTGGATTCCTGCATGGGCGTTGTTCAAGTAAGTAGAGAATTATACTGCTTGATATGATGTGTAACTCTTGCAGAAACCTATAGTATTTCTTCTAGTGACACCTTTATACTTATTTACTTGAATAGAGTGTAAATTCATTAAATGCAACAGGGATTATTTTTGAATCAATTTACTAGATTTTTTTTATTACAGTGGCTTATGTTTTTAGTGAGCTAGTATCATAAAAGACTGTGTTTTCATAAGAGCTTGATAATAATAATAACATAGTTCCAGTTTAAGTGTTGAATTAATAAACCTAAAATCATGGTTTTTTTTAAATAAGATATTCAGGAATTGGTGATACTACACCATATTGTTTCATATTGTTGCTATGAAATTTATCTTTTTGAGCATCTAGTGGGTTGCCAAGTTTAAAAAATACTGACACAAACTGAAAAAGTATCTTCTCACCAGAAAGAACAAAAAACAGGGTTATTTTTCATTTGTGTGCTAAGCATGGAGAATGCTGATGTAACAAACCTGGAATTATGCACTCTTATTAATTGCCTTCAGATTTCCCCCCTCTGTTTAATAGTTTAATATAAAATTGTTCCAGTAATCTGGTACATGTAATGCTAAACTCTAGTTGAGCATTCTATTTAGAATCAAGTAAGCTTGAATAAAGCTTCATGATCATGCATTCTCCATTTCCCTCTTGGGCACATTTGAGAGAATAGTTCAGAAGAGTTTACTTTCACTTTTACAGAATCTTGAATTACAGCCAGCAGACAACTTAAAAACCTCAAAAGCAGGTTTTAGTGTTCATTGAAAACATTGAACTCCAATGCTGCTGAAGTCTACCGGAATTGCAAGAAGAAAATAAGAATGTGATCCATCATTATTCTGTTTCTGGTGCTAAACCATAATTTAATATTGCACGTGAACACAATCAGTATGTGTATTTTTTCCCTTGGAAATATCTCTTGTGTGAATTTTGCTAACCAAAATGCCAAAGGTCTTAAAAAATCAGGGCAAAATATAAGTTGAAACTTTAAATATTTTATCTTACATTTTCTGGCAAACCAGATTCTTCTCATCCTTCATTACTGGTCCTTCTTTCACATTATTATATAAATTAATAATACTTCTCAGCCAGAATATTTTGGAAAACTTGCCCATGGGTTAATTAGAAAAACTAGAACTTATGATGGAAAATATTTTAGTTTTTATTTTTATCACAACTCCTAAAATTGAATGCTTTTTTCATTCACAGCAGCATAATTTCTTGTAATCAATACGTTTAGAATAAATCTATGGAACTCCCAAATTATTATTAATTATCTGACCTGTTTTGACTTCTTTCTCTTTTTTGGCAATATGAAAGGAGTTCTAACATTGCTAAATTGAGCTAAATAGACAAGCTGCCACTTGGGAAGTATTTGGTTCTTAATACTTGAATGTGTTTTCGTATATGTATAATTTTATTATATTTAATCTTAAAAATTGTGTCTATAAACTAGATAGATATTATAAAAAGCTCACTGTCTCACTTTTTCTTTCTCATACTTCCCAAAAGAAAAATAAATAAATAAAAATACTAAAGTAAAAGAAAATCTCAATAAAGCACAGACGCACATACATACCCCTCACAATATATATACAGAAAACAATAGATTTTTACACAAGAAATTAAACTCTGACCACAATGAATAATATTGTTCAGTCTATCCATTATTCATTCAAACATTGAGAATGAACAGTTCACTGTTTTAGGCCTAAAAGTGGTACTTTGTTTTTAGCAATACAAAATTAGGGGGTGAGGGAGAAAAGAAAATCTGTTGCAGCTGCTAGATTAATATTTTTTTCATTATATTGCAGAACAATAAAGTCCGACGTTTTGCATTTGAGCTCAAGATGCAGGACAAAAGTAGCTATCTTCTTGCGGCAGACAGTGAAGCAGAAATGGAAGAATGGATTACAACTCTAAACAAAATTCTCCAATTAAATTTTGAAGCAGCAATGCAAGAAAAGAGATATGAGGACTCCCATGAGGGTAAATGCTGCTTATTTTCAAGTTACTTTCAAGCTATTCAGTAAAAGAAAGGTTTTTCTCTATAATTAATAATCGGGTATAAGTAATTTTCAAACAGCGGTGTGGTAGACATGCTCACATCCCACTTGGAAGTTGAGAGTTCAATCCTAGGTAGCAGCAAATATTTCTCTCCAAGGGCACAAAGAAAAAAATATCTGCTCTGAACTCCACGTAGGCGTCAGAAGGGCATCTGGCCAGTAAATGTTCAGTTACATCTAGTCACCCTGATTCTATCCCAAATAGGGACTGTAGGGTTGTAAAAGGGGAGTTTATACATTACTTTCCTCTTTTCGGTGGAGGTCGAGGTTTTCGGTAGCCTGTACAGATATATATTATCAAAAACAAGACACATTTACTGTCAAAATGAGATATAGATATAAATACTATATCCACAATGAATCTCATTTATAGTTTTTACAAATCAGGCTGCTGTGATTCTTAAAAATCAATTAATGGCTCTTCTTACAAGTGCCAGAATGCTGTGATGGTGACAAATTAGATACACTCCAACATCAAACAGTACCTAACAGAAAATAGAAATTGCCCATTTGAGTTTTGTTCCTGAATCGTGTGAAAGATGATCAATTTCCAGAATTTTGAAAGCTTGTGAGATTCTTGATTGTAACATTTTTCTATAGTGATCAATGGACTTCTATAACGTCTTTTTCTTTAATTTCCAGAAGATGAACAAAACAGGATAGACAGCTCATCCGGTTTAGATGCTTACCTTCCTGAAATTGCAAAGGTAGTCTTGTGCCTTTTTTTTCTTTTAAAGTATGAAATTCAATGACAGTATGTAATAGAATCTGCAAAAATAGAACATTCGGGATTGTACAATTGCCCCTCTGACCTGTACCAAACTATCATCCCAGCAACAGTTTGTTGATTTCTATAATTAAATACTTTAAATTAAAAATGGTTTAAGGTATCCAGGGCATAATATTCTTGATGAAACTGGTTTTTTTAAAGGTTCAAACTACTCCCTGAACACCTCAAATTGATTCTGGTTTGAAGGCTGGAAGATGTCACTAAACAGCCACTTGAGACAGGAGGATCCAAAGGTGTTTGCTGTAATCAAGGGCACAAATAGAACATTCCACAGTTCTTTGGAATGCTTCATTTCTAAATCAAGTGGCTTTTGCAAATTGCTAGTTTATGCACCTTACTAAGGAAAGTTTGTTTTTCAAGTATAGTTGTTAAATAAAACTTAGGCTGCTAGAAAGAATGCTTTTTGAGTTTGGTTTTTGTTTTTTCATAATTTCAAGCTAGATTTTCTTGGTAGGCAGATGTAGAGAAAAAGTTAATACTGATCATTGTAAAGTGACCAGAGTTTTCTTTAAGTAGATCTAATCCTTGATAGAATAAGAAATTAATGGGAGAGTAGTTTTATTGGCCTTTAATAGTGTTTTATATTTAGAAAAATTACACTCAAAATCGTCTGATTTAGCCGTAAAACTGATGTACCAAAGCAGTATGTTGAGGATCAGACTTGAACCAATGATATCTTCAACAGACACATCCGTAGTTAAAATCTCTTAGCTTTTCTGCCTTAATTTAGTTCAGTATTTCTCAACCTTGCCAACTTTATGATATGTGGACTTCCAACTCCCGGAATTAGATTAAGCAGGATTCTGAGTAGCATTCTGCATGCCTTGAGCTCTTTTTGCTCAGAGCAAGCCGTTATTGAAAGGAGATACCAAAAGATCACTTCAGAAGGGAGTTTGTGTCCATGTGGTGGAGGAATAATTGAAACAATGGAACATATTATTTTGTATTGTCCCTTCTATGCAGACGCTTGCCTGGAATTTCATCTCCATTCCTTACTAAATATTTTAGTTCTTATTTGTTTTATCTTTGTTACTATCAGATGAATTCTTCTTGCAAGGAAGTTTGCTAATATTTGGAGCTCTCTGTTTAAGAAACTTCTGTTCTTTGCAATGTGGTGTATGCTTTTACCCCTTGGAAATTCTGCTTAGGTCAGGTAAACATCTGTACTGCATCTCAAAATGTAAGAAGTGAGACATAATCGGGTGGGTTGCTGCATGGTCGCAGAGGTTCGGGCAAACCTCTAGCTCTGATCTCTGGCCGGGCCCGCCCTCCTGCCCTTGTGTTAAGCTATCCCTAAATAACTCACCTTTCTCCTGCCCACGCTGTCCAGGTGAGCTCCATGCTGCCCCCTGCTGTACTCACCGCAGCTGCTTTAATCAATCAGCTGCCTCCCTGTAGCTTAGTTTTCGCCCCAAAGTGGCGCGTGCAAGCGCGCTCGTGCACAACTAGCGAACCGCTTGCCAAAGCAAGTGCAGCCCACCTCTGGACATAATGTTTGATAGAATGTTATCATGTATTGGGACATTACACTTACATCAATAAGGGACAGACTTAAAAAAAACCCTTAGTGACTGAATGCCAACACTTTGTCTGAGACCGGGAAAGGAACTAAGCAATTTTCTATAAGCTGTCTATGTGATTTAAATTAATTGAAGTCACATCATACTTTTCATTCTAGAAATGTCTTTTATGGTCATTAAAAGCAAAATGGGATTTGTGTATGATATAGGGATGACTAGGTGGTTGTGCATGGTATATAGTTTTAGCCACTGATGCACATGAAGCTAAATACATACTTATGAGATTTATTCAAAATTATTTCTTTCTAAATTCAGTTAAAAATACAGTGTGTAACAGGAAATGTTGAACTCTATAGAAAGTGACTGGGATTTGACTGTCCCTTGAGGTTCAGAACACCTGCTTATTATATCTAATCTTGGTGCCTCAAATGCAGCTTCCTGTTTCCTTGAGATCCAGCAGCTATTTTGGCTTATGTTTTTCTTAGGTACTATTCTCACTGCATTCTGAACTGTGTACTTTTTGTTGCTATTTACAGTAAGACTAATTTTGTTTAATCTCTGGATGGTTTCAGAAATATAAGTGCCCTTGTGAATTATGGTTCATTTGTTGTGCTTCAGTCTGTTATATATATTTTTTCTGTAGAAACAAACACTACAGAATGGCTTGGCAATTGTATTTCTCTGTGTTGGAGATGCTATCATTTTTTAAAGTTGGCTACTCATGACAGGGTCACCTGTTCTGTTTCACAATAAATCTTTGCAGGAAATATTTGCCATCTCATTCTTAGTATACTGAAGGCTTCTCTACCAATGTCATCTTTTTCTGAACCAGAATAATTCTAGACAGGAAATAAAATTGGTCAGAAAGGTTATATTTTACTATAAAAGCAAGTAAAGTGTAGAATTTACAGAAATAGATTCTATTTTTGTAAAAGAATGCAGAATGAAATATACTAGCATATTAAAGAATTGCCATATTTTTATACTCAAGACTAGATCTGTTATTGTATGTTTACTGTATTGTTCATTTCCTACTACGCATCATCAGACTTCTCTTACCATAAAATTAACTATAGCATTGTGTATATGTGTGTTTATAAACAAATACACACAGACATATACATATATACACACATGTGTCTGTGTATACATATATACATACACACACATACTCATGGTTACAAATAAAAGAAATAAGGAGAAATGGTTATTTAATGGAGATTAAGATGAAAGGAGGATGTATAAAGTATTAAAGGATGGAATTGCTGTCAAGGGAATTGGAGTGGATGTGAAAGTACTGGTTTTATTTGCAATTCTTTATTTTTCCCTGTCCCACATCAGTATATTAATGTGCTATACAAATACAAGACAAATGTTATAATTAATTGATTAAATGATTAAAAAGATCAAAAGAACATAGAAATATGCCTAGAGATAATAAATTGGAAGAAAGATTTAAACCTAAAATAAGTTAGCCATATCTGTGAGAAATATGATAGAGTCTAAACTGGCCTGTGTCATCTCATACTGTTATCATCACTAGTCGTATGGAGGACTTAACATCTGTTCTTGACAGATCCATTTAGTCTAGGGAAATTCTGTAAAGAAAGAAGGAAAAAATATGTTTATTAATTTTAAAATGCCATTTTATTTTGTAGAGTTGCAGAGATTCTGAATTCAAATTCAAAAATGAAAGCAGGGTTAAGCTCTTTGCACTTGACCCAGATGCACAGGTAAGACTGATTACAGGAAAAAATCCAAAGCTTTTATATAATGTTGAGTATTTAAAGGTTATTTTAAATGTTTGTTTCTTTTAAAGAAACTAGACTTCTCCGGTATTGAGCCTGAAGTTAAGCCATTTGAAGAGAAGTTTGGGAAGAAAATTCTGGTGAAGTGCAATGACTTATCTTTCAATCTACAAAGCTGTGTGGCTGAAAATGAAGAGGGACCAACAACGAATGTAAGCTACAATGGTGAATCTATCATATGTAATGTTTCAAGAATAACCTAATATATATATATATATATTGATATTTAAGACTCAAGACATTCTGAGAAAATATAATTTCATCTGAAAACTTATCAGAGTTTTACAATCCAGTGCAAGAACAAGTTGAATGACAATGTTTTACCACAGCAAGGAACTGGAAGTTATATAGAGCTGATTATGTTTTGTTTAAGTAAGGTGCACATGTGAATTTTTAAGAAATATAATACTGTAGTATTAAACATTCAACTATATATAGTACTAGTATGATCTAGACAATAAGAATATATGGAGCATAAGGTACTATTCTGTTTAATGGCATTCATCATGTAAACGTTAATGTGCAATATAAGAACCGCTTTTTCTACCGTCAGTTCTACACTATCTATTGTTACAAGTAAATTAGCATTTGCCGTTATTATGTTCATGTCTTCTTTTTTAATGTCCAGGTAGAACCATTTTTCATCTCACTGTCACTATTCGATGTTAAGCATAATCGGAAGATTTCATCAGATTTCCATGTTGATTTGAATCATAGCACAGTGAAACATATGCTAGCTAATACATCACAGGAGTTGTTGAATGGGAGTAGTGATTGCTTACATCCAATTCAGGATATTATTTCAGATGTTATACTACAATATCCCAGACAAGTAAGGAAAAAACAGTATTTCATTACAAATCAGTGTCCCATATTAATATTTAAGAATTAATGAAGCAATTAATTTGTTTTTAGGGAATATTCTCGGTAACGTGCCCACACCCGGATATATTTCTAGTGGCCAGAATAGAAAAAGTCCTACAAGGGAGCATTACTCATTGTGCTGAGCCATATATGAAAAGTTCTGATTCTTCTAAGGTATTTATTTTGATTGTTGGGTATTTCTAATTTCTGAATTAATTTATAACCTGATAACTCAACAACATTATCAAATTGAAAAGTGCACATATTCAAGACATAGTTGCCAGATTTCGCTATTAGTTTAATTCCTACACTTGGCAGACATGGGCAGAGACAGATTGTAGGCAAAGTTGCATCTTCTGCGCTGAAATTTGTTTTCCATTGACAAAGCTAGTCTTGTCAAATCTTTTACAAAGATTGTAAAATCAAGCATTGAATACTCTGTTAAGGAGTCTCAAATATTGCTTTAGTTTTAAGATTTGTTTGGAAAACAAGAACCTAATTGTAATAAAAAACATGGGAAACAACCTTTTAGATAAATTTTAGGCGTTAAGGCTGAATTTGATTGAGAGTTTGATGCCCATAGTAGTTTGGTAAATTAAGAAAAGGGAGTGGAAGAAATTTCAGTTTCAGTAAGAATAGGGATTGCGGAAATGTACGGGGGAGCATTTTGAGTTGTAATTCAGTTCTTTTTCTGATTGCTTACAGGCTGCTCAAAAGGTTCTGAAAAATGCCAAACAGGCTTGCCAACGACTAGGGCAATACAGAATGCCATTTGCATGGGCAGCCAGGTAATGCAGTGTTCTTGATTTAATCCAAGAATTCTCTGACTTGTATTGTTGTGACCTCCTATATTGGTAAATTAATTTATGGGAGTGCCCTCTCCTATTGAATAAAAGTAATGGTTTAAATGTATTTCTAGTTTGGCATTAACCCAATATTTGTGAAAAATGATTTAGAATTGGAATGTGCTGCTTTTTGTTCAACCATTTATACTAAATTCAGTAAATTCGTGTGTTAATGTTTTCTAAACCGCCTCTTATCTTTATTTTCCTACTATGAAGTTTATATAAATATTTTTGATTTAAAAAACTTGTATTTCAGAACAGTGTTTAAGGACATGGCTGGAACACTGGACAAAGGTGCAAGATTTTCTACACTTTACAAACAAGATAGTAACAAACTTTCAAACGAAGACATGCTTAAATTGTTAGCTGATTTCAGAAAGTGAGTGTTTTGTTTTACATAGAAATGAAATCATTCACATGCATTCAAAGGGTAATAAACTGGTTTGTGTTACATGTGTTGCATGGAATGGTGTGGTGCTGCTTTTTTTTTGTCTCCAATAGAGGTATGACCATAAAGTTATAGAAGAGTTGCGAAATAATAAATATAAGCTCTCCAGATCTTTCTCTTTTTTATTTTACATTGATTTTTAATTAGTTTATTTATGACTGATCCTGTCTGTGTGATCTATTCAAAAGTGGCTTTAAATATACATGTCATAAGTCTTTAGTAATGATATATATTCCATGAGTAAAAAGTTTAAAATCAATAATTTTACATTTAGTTTTGAAGTATTAAGAGCGCTCTGGAAGAATTAGGAGTTTGAAACCTGACTCATGAGTTCTGAAGGTTTCCTTGCAAAAGTGGATACTATTTATACATTTTTCTTACTGGTAAAATGAAAACAAAACACAATTAAAGAGAAAGACTTCCTGTTGTCTGAAACTATAAAAAGTCATATGTAGAAAAAAAATGAAAATCTTCTTGCAAATGTAAAGGTTAAGTAAAAATATTGTAGCAGAAGACATTTTTTTGAAAAGACTAAAAATTGCAAAGAAAATCCTGTGGATGTGAATATTTGTGGAATCTGTGAAAACATTTTGTGGATGTTTTGAATTAAAAGCTGCATGAATATGCACATTAGGGTTTGCAGATATAAAGTATTGTACATTATGTCAATAGGAGAAAACTTTGTTTCTCTAGAATACAAAATGCAAATATTTTCATGGAACTGTACATTTGGGAGGAATTTTAGAACTCATTTAGTCCAATCTCCTACTCGATGCAGCTTCCTCTGGAGCATCTCTGACAGAGGACAATTCAGCATCTGCTAGATTATCTTTTTCCATTGTTTGCCTTCTGAAAAGCCTATCCAAAGGTCAAGGATTTACCATTCATTGTAGGCAGGCAGAAGGAGAGAAAAGCATAACATCATGAATTTTGTGCAAACAATGAAGGATTACTCTGTTTTATTCTGCTTCTCAGTTCTGTTATACCATGCAAGACATAATACTCTGCTTCTCTGGGGACTTTTGGAAGGGATGGGAAACTAGAATACTAGCAAACTGTGAGGTAGAAAAAGGCTAGTTCCAAAACATCCCTTCTTTCAAGGTACCCCAGAGCCCACTGGTCGTTGTTTTAATTTGAAATAAGTTGAACTATTCTCTTTTGAAGTATCCTTTATATTTTTTCATAATTGAGATTGAATATATTGTCTTAGCTATTTTTCTGTTAGATCATATTTGGTTTTTTTTCTCTCATAGGCCTGAAAAGATGTCTAAGTTGCCAGTTATTTTAGGAAACCTAGACATAACAATTGATAATGTTTCTCCAGACGTACCAAGTAAGTATTGAAAAACTATTGTAAAAGTGGCTACAAAGGCTTTATTCTTCAATTTTTTAATTCAACTCTAATATATTTTCAGATTTTGTTAACTCATCATACATTCCCATGAAACAGTTTGAAAGCAGTTCCAAGGCAGTAGTAACATTTGAAGTAGAGGAATTTGTTCCCTGTATACCAAAACATACTCAGCCTTTCACTATCTACAACAACCATCTTTATGTTTATCCAAAGCACTTGAAATACGACAGTCAGAAGTCATTTGCAAAAGTGAGTTAATGGGCCTGTTAATTATGTTCAGATTCAAAGCTAAATTGAATCTGAGTAAAAACATGTCTCATTGTTGGAAATTTGATTTGTGTACTTGAAAATAAAAGCAACTAAACTTAATTTCTCTGCTCTTTTTAGGCAAGAAATATTGCAGTGTGCATAGAATTCAGAGATTCCGATGATGAAGACTCTCGGCCGCTGAAGGTATGTTGATCTGGCTTGTGGCTGTTCAGACATTAATATCAATTTACAGTACAGATGATGTGGCAATATCTAAATACATCTTCAAGTTTCTTAATATTATACTCTGCATTTTACATAAGCATAAATAAATCTGATTACAAGAACAAGCTGTGTTTGTATGCACAGCTCTACTCTGCCTTTTTCATAAAAATAAATGGAGTAGGAATTGTTTTTCAGTGAAATAAGAAGTTAAGGAGAAATCAAGTTAAATAGCTGCTAAGTAATTTGGTTTCTGTGCTACATTAAACTTATTTTCCGTATATATGTAGAAATATAAAAGGTAACATCCATCTTTAAGAAGTTGGACTCCATTTACTTTCTATTAGAAACTTTCCTAGTCTGTATTCAATATTATGTAAGAAATACTATGATTTTTAAGAACCCTTTGTTTTAAGAGATATAGAAACACTAAATAAGGGTTAAAAGCAATTTAGCAAGTCTCAGTTTATCCACATAGCATCCCCTAACTTGTTTTTTAGATTTTCAATTTATTTCTCATCTCTGTGTTGCTTCCCACTGAGTTGTTATCAGGTTCAAGGAAAGTACAAGTTGAAAATCCATCACAGGAATAATGAAATGACATCAGTAAAAACCAGGAATTCCCCCTTGAAGAAAGCAATTGTAGAGCAAACTTTGAACTTTGCTCTGTTAGTACAAAAGCCATCTCCCCTTCTTTCACATATTCACGCCAGACTCTGGTACAATCAGAATCAATCTCTAAAGAAATAATAATCCTTTTAACATATATTCCATATATCACAGAGTGTTTATTGTTACATGCCAGAAGCTGTACAGTAGCACTTTAGACTGAAAGCTGACAAGTGCTTCAGAGCAGGCTTGGGCTCACTTACCCCTACCAAAATGCTTCACATCCATACTATTAAGTATTATTAAATATAGCAACAGTCGGCAGAATATTTTCTGAGCATTTTTTTCATCCATTGAGACATAATTAAAGGGGAAGCTTTGCTAACTTGCATTATCTTGCAGAAGAGTTAAAAAACGGGAACATTATTTATTGATTTATTTTAGGGAATTTATATTGCTGCCTATTCAGATGTGGGGACTCAAGGTGGCTTACAAAAATATAAAAACCTCATATAAAAACAATAAAACTAATAAAAGAGACAATCATATAATAAATTAATAAAATAAAATAATATAATAAGCCCCCATTACCTCCACCCCGGTGACACATGACACCAGCCATTTAATGGGCTCCCTCCCACTGTGTTCCACAGGCCCACTGGCAGAACCAGGTCTTCAGTGCCTTCCGAAAGAGTGTTAGAATGGGGGCCATTCTAATCTCTGGGGGAATGATGTTTTAGAGGGAGGGAGCCACCACGGAGAAGGCCATTCTTCTGGGTCCCACCAGGTGTATCTCCCTAGGCTAAGGGAGGGGACCTGCAACATGCCTTGCCTGCCCACTCTGGTGTGTTGGGTAGATGTGACCAGCAAGAGGTCCCTCAGATAATCTGGTCTCAAGCCATGAAGGACTTTAACCAGCACCTTGAATTGCACCCGGAAGCAAATCGGCAACCAATGCAGCTCCTGCAGGAGAGGTGATACATGGACACACTGAGATCTGCACAAAACCATGCGGGCCGCTGCATTTTGCACCAACTTGAGCTTCTGGATGCTCTTCAAGGGCAGCCCCAAGTAGAGTAGTCAAGACGGGAAGTGACTAGGGCATGAGTGACCGTGAGTAGGAATTGTTGGTCCAGAGATTTTAAAAAATCTCACATGAAATATTTCAGAAATTATATCTAAAAAATAGGATCAGTATAAACCAGCCATTTCTTCTTCTGTTTCATTCCTAGTGCATCTATGGCAGACCAGGGGGACCAATATTTATAAGGCAAGCGTTTGTTGCAGTTCTGCATCACCAGCAAAACCCAGAGTTTTATGATGAGGTAACTTTGTCTTCTTTCCTTCTCCAAAAATCCTTGCCCATTTTAATTGTTTTCCAGAAACACAGTGGGATAAGAGGGAAGAAGTTGCTTTGCAACACGTCAAGCATTTTTATTCAGAGATAGGCAGCTAAGTCTGTCTACTGTCTACCTTCAGTTTGTAGCCATAAAATGGCACAGTGATATCAACTCATTTTCCAACTCTGTAAGATTATGTGTGATAAATATGCAAGATCTTTTTGTGATTAGGTGCTTTTCTTTAAGGAAAAATGTTATGCAAGAAAGCTATTTTTTTCCTAAAAAAAGAAAAGAAAATAGTGAGCATGTATGGAAAGAAAACAGTACAAAGAGTAGCAACAGATCAGATGATAGTTAATGGGGAAATGCATGTAATTGCATTCTACACTACTTTTTAAAATATAAAATGTATATGTTATCCATTTTTGTAAACTCACCAGTATTTCAGTTCTCTTCATCTAATTTCCATCTTAGCAGCACTGATTCGAGTAGGAAGAATTGCTATTTGAAGCTTGGTCTACAGCCAATCGAATTCACAAAACAGAAAAGAACAGCAACCACAAGTAGTATAATGATGAAAAATCACATGTCAACCTTATTAAAAATATTTTGAACAAGAACATAAATTGAAATAAGAAGGTCCTCTTCCTTCTTCACCCCAAATAAGTATTGATAAAATGTGGTACAATCAGACGATCTTGAACTGGTCACAGTAGGAACTAGGCCTGCTTGGCAGTATGCTGGTCCCTCACTGTTTAAAGCAGGGCTGTCAAACTCGCAGCCTGCGGGCCGAATGCATCACGCTCTGGCCACGCCCACGCCCCGTTTAACGAAAGAAAAAAAAGTCACGATATGTCATGTGACAATGCCGTGACGATGCGAGTTTGACACCCCTGGTTTAAGGTCTTACAGATTAATACTAAATCTCTTAAATCTGGTCCAGTGGTAAATGTATATATGCTTATGTATTGTACATAGTAAAATTTGTACTATATATACTACTGCTAGAAGACACTTTCCAAACCAAAACTGCATTTTATTTCTTCTTAGGTAAAAATAGAATTGCCCACACAGCTGCATGAAAAACACCATTTATTGTTTACCTTCTATCATGTTAGTTGTGACAGTTCAAGTAAAGGGACCACCAAGAAAAAGGACATCATTGAAACACAAGGTTTGATTGAGTTCTTTTTTATAGGTGATATATTTAGCTAAAATGAAACATAAACACTGATTAGAAAATAGAGCAAATAAATAATTTCTCTTTACATTCCTTCTAGTTGGATATTCCTGGCTTCAGTTGTTAAAATATGGCAGAGTGATGACAAGTGAACAACATATACCAGTATCTGCTTATCTTCCAAGTGGATATCTTAACAGTCAAGAATCAAGCATGAGCAAAGTAAAAAACCCAAGATAATATCTATCTTATTTGTTTGGTTTTGCTATTAGATAAATCTGCTTTGTATTTAATACATTAAATAACCAACTTTTATTTTTACATCAGCATTCCGGCCCTGAAATTAAATGGGTAGATGGAGGCAAACCACTGTTGACAATTTCAACTCACCTAGTTTCCACTGTATATACACAGGTTGGTATTAATTACACTATAACTTTTTACCAAAGGTGTTGATTTTATTTCATCTGCAAATAACTTATATTTTTATAATTCTGTAATTATAAAATATAAGTTATGAAAAATATGACACAAACAAGTTTTGATTATCTTGCTTGCCCATCTTACTGTAGCAATCAACCCGGAGAACAAAAGGCAGAAGGAAATGTATAAATCTTTGCCTAAGTATATTAAAGGGAAGTAAACTCATATAGCCTTCCCCACATGACAGGGCTCCAACTAAGCGTATCTAAGCATAGAGTTGGAAAGATTATATAACAGATTTTCCTGTCTTTGTGCTGGGTTTTATATTAGCACAAGATGAGGACAATACTCTGACTTTCTGGGGAAAAGGTCATGGGATAAACAAATTTGGCCAACATTAATATTTCAAAATTAAAATTACGAGTTTTATGTAATGGGACTTTGTACAAGTAAGAAAATACAAAGGGAGGACCAAAGGAGTGTGTTTTGCTCTAGGCTTCGTGATTCTTTCTTGCATCCTACTTTCCTGAAAACATTCAAGAGGATGCTTACTATTAGTATTAAATTGTAATTAGACACAGCCTTCATTAAGTAAAATAATGAATTACAGGCAAAGTTTTAGAGATCTATTATTAGCCTGGGCTATGGAACAGCAATACCAAGGAAATTTTAGCCAAACTTTTGAATTGGTGCAAACCTTTGGAATGAGATCATATATAGTATTTACTAAGTAATGAATAGATAGAAATAGAAAAGTCTAATGTACATCTCAGAGATCCCACTTGTAGTTATTATACACTTATTGAAAATCCAAAGTGAGGAATTGGTCTTTGCTTGCATATTTTAACATTTTTTGTGTTTGAAATATTAGAAAAATGAAAACTTCCAAGTATTTTGCACAAGAATAATGAAGGCTCAGGAGCAATAAGTGCTACATAATTGAAATTAATAAAGTTGTATTATTACATGATGCATGAGAACTCAACAGGGAAGAACAAGTTTTTCAATTTTGTTCGAGTTCTTGAAAGTCAAAACATTCCCCCCCCTTCTGTATTGACCTTTTTAAATGGAAGTAGTGATGTCATATAAATAGTTTACTCTTTTTTTTACTAGGATCAGCATTTAAACAATTTCTTCCATTACTGCCAAAAAACTAAGTCTGGCGCTCAAGCTTTAGGAGCTGACCTTGTGAAGTATCTTAAGGTATGAAATTGTTATAAGATGACTAAAGGATTGGCACTAGATGGGCCCAGTTGAATGGTTATCAATATCATGGCCTGTTGAAATACATTCAGCCAAGAACTAAATAAAACTAAAAACCTTACATGTAAAAAAATAAGTCTTAAGTAAATCTTGGCTCTGGATGACTTGATTAACTGATTATATGCCATCAGGATGGTATCAACTCTTAATGACCACATACATTTTCTCCAGATTCACTCAACAACCTTATTACTAACTTATCCACTGTAGTAATTCACTTAACAACTGTGGCAAGAAAGGTTGTAAAATGGAGCAAAAGTCACTTAACAGAAATTTTGGGCTCAATTGTGGTCACGAGTCAAGGACCACCTGTATACCTGTATCAGTCTTTAAACAGTTTTACTGATATGGTGCAGTTAGAGCTCCAACTTGAAATCATGTTTTGTAAATCCATTTGATAGACAACAAAGTAACCACACTATTGTATGTTACACTATAGTATACTACTGTATTCTATTATAGCATACTGTAAAATAACATACACAAATCAGGACTATTGCTGAATAAATTCACTCCTCATTTAGCAACCAAGTTCTATTCCAACAACCAGGTCATTAAGTGAACTTGTGATAGAAAAACAGGCCCAGAGATGTTGCAAAAATCACTATTTGCTGCTGTTCATTCAGATAAAGTTCTCTTGTAGAGCTGTGTTTGCTTTACTCTCACTACAACGTGCATTGTTGTCAGGGATACAAGATTGGAAAAAGAATTTATTACGACCCTCATACAGGTAGTCCTCAACTTACAATAGTTCAGTTAGTGACCATTTGAAGTTACAACAGCAGTGAAAAAAGTGACTTATGACCACTTATAACCGTTGCAGCATCTCTGTGCTCACGTAATCAAAGTTCAGCTAGTTGGCAGCTGACTTATATTTATGACGGTTGCAGTGTCCTAGGATCATGTGATCATCTTTTGTGACCTTCTGGGAAGCAAAGGCAATGCGGAAGCCAGATTCACTTAACAATCATGTTACTAACTTAAGGACTGAGCAGTGATTCACTTAACAACTGTGGCAAGAAAGGTTCTAAAATGGGGCAAAATTCACTTAACAAATGTTTCACTTAGCAACAGAAAGTTTGGGCTTAATTTTGATCATAAGTTGAGGACTACCTGTATTTGCAAATAGTTGCTAATCAAGGTAGTTCTTAAATAAGGAGTGGGTATATTACATGTCTGACATATTAACCTTGTTTGAAAGGTTAGTTTAAAATATCTCGACAATAATTTTAATGTGACCTGTTCAGCAACTTTTCAACTTATATTAGAACAGTACAACAGCATGGTGTTTTTTCTTCTGGTTTTATCACTTGAATAAAAGTATGTCTGTAAAACAGTATTTTCGCATCTTACCTGTTCTTTTCTGTCTTGATTCTTCTGGAAAGCTATGAAATAACATAAAAATAGGCTTGCTTACGTTACTGAATTTTTATTCTGTTTTTAAACTATTCTCAGTTTGGTGTGAATCTTGTCAGTCTTGGTAGAATTACAGTTTAGTAGAATTATAACGGTAGACTCTTGATTTAGTTTTGAAAATAAGTATGTTAGAAACAAAGTCCCTTCATGTCACTGTTTTTATTCTAGAGCCTTCACGCTATGGAGGGACATGTCATGATAGCGTTTCTGCCTACTATTTTAAACCAGTTGTTTAGAGTTCTTACAAGAGCAACTCAGGAAGATGTTGCAGTGAATGTGACAAGGTAAAAAGGTTTTTAACATATTTATCAGATTTTATGCAACATAGTTGACCAGATTCTTGGCAGTTTAAAATAATTAGAAGTATCAACAACAAAATCAAAAAGGAAACATTCATGGTAAGACTAAAACAGACATAAAGTAAAAGCAACAGTTATGGACATCCAATCACAGGGCTGTCAAACTCCCAGCCCATGGGCCAGATGTATCATGCGCTGGCCATGCCCACGCCCAGTTTAGCAAAGGGGGGAAAAAGTCCCGATATATCACGTGATGCCTCCATGACAATGTGAGTTTGACACCCCTGTCCTATCATCTAATGTAAACTATTTGGAGTAATATACTTCACCCTGTTTTAGTTTCCAAAAGACTAATACTATTAAAGTCAACTAGGTATCTAGAGGGAAGCTACTCTATAGTATATACACTTCTCCTAAAAACTAATTCCTCCAAACCTCTGCCCTCCCTACTATATAGAAATGGGAGTTACTCAAAAGTTTGAGTTACATATAGCTCAAGTGAATCAATGTGAGTTTGAGAAAGTAACTATTATATACTAAATATTGTTAACAAGTTACAATAAATTACAACCTACACCAACCAGCACCTTAATAAGGCTAAAGGGGAAAGCGACACATAGCTATGCTGTCCAAATATTCATCACTTTTTGAGCAGCTAACATTGTCAATGATCAAAACACATAACAATAAGGATTTGAGTTCCCGCGGTGAGATCCTCCTGCTTCTGGTACATCTACAGCTGGCCTCCCAACTGGAGTTGGGCTAAGCACACTTTCCTTAATCTTCTCCAACCTCTCACACCTGACTCTTCTTCAGAGCAGCCTTTATGCTCAGCAAGCACAGACTTTGTAGATGCTCATACTCTGCTGCTGTGGCTTCTTCATAAGAAGACTTTTCCTTAACCACCTAGCAACCCCTATATACTGGGAATTTGCGTCCAGAAGCTCTGGGAAAACTGGATTCACTTAACAACCACTGTAAAAATTGTTGTGAAATCAGGTCCAACTCAACTCAACAACCTCAATGACTTACAATGGAAATTGCAGTCCCAATTGTGGTTGTAGCAATAGCACTAGCACTTAGACTTGTATACAGTTAGTCCTTGACTTACAACAGTTCATTTAATGACCGTTCAAAGTTAGAATGGCACTGGAAAATGTGACTTATGACCATTTTTTACAGTTATAACCTTTGAAGCGTCCTCATGGTCGTGTGATCAAAATTTCAGATGCTTGGCAACTGGTTCATATTTATGACGGTTGCTGTGTCCCTGGGTCATGTCATCCCCTTTTGTAACCTTGTGG
>JANHFL010009482.1:450701-476301 GCA_032468155.1 Oxyrhabdium leporinum | reverse complement strand
TTCACTGGCAGAGTGTTGCAGGAGGCCACCACAGCTGAAAACGGAGGTTAGGAGCCTGTTTTCACTGGTCGAGTGCTTTGAGCTGACCACGCCCACCCCAGCCATGCGCACCCTGGTCCCCCAAGGTCAAACACAACCCTGATGCGGCCCTCAATGAAATCAAGTTTGACACCCCTGAACTAATGTATTGTCATCCAGAGGGCAAAACTCAACAATAAAAGAGTAGTCCTATTTATTTACAGAGGTATATAAATATCTGAAAAGTAATCAAAGCGTCATATGTTTCTGGAATTTTCACTTAAAACTAAATCATTTATTTTAGATAGTAGATTATCAGACACCATTTACAAAGCAATCAAATTGGCTCTAATATTGCCCCCAAATGATTTCAGGATTTAGAGGCTACTTATGTATTCCATAGAGCAGTAGTGAAAATTATTCAGTTTATTTATAATTGGTTGATTTATTTTCTTTAATATGCTTACATATATTTATGCTTTTTATTTGGCGATAGAAACTGGGGAAGAGGGAATAATATAATATTGATGTATTATTCTCATTGTGTTTTTTTGTCAATATTTATAATGGGGGTGTTAATTTCTGTTTGCACTCCTTTCCTTTTCTTCCTTTTTATTACTTTTATAAGCTGCCCACGGCAAGATAGGCAACAAATAAATTTAATAAATAAGTAAATAATAAAATGACAGCACAAATTACTCATGAAAGTTTAACTTTTATGGATTCTCATATTATAGAATAATTTATTATGAACAGACAATATAATATTTATTTACAAAGTAAACCAATAATTGAGTAAACATTAAACCTGTGATTTGCTCTAGAAGAATACTCAACACAGTTTTATCTGTACTCTTTAAACTTAAATTTGGATAGAATTCTTCTACTGCTTTTCCTCAGGCCATTGAATAATTAGCAACTTTTTTCTGCATATGGAAAATGTTATCACTTCAGCACTCCAAGTTACTTGAATCTCACAGATGTTAGGAATTGGAAATGTGTTGACCTCTTAAAGCATTTAATCAGATATTCTAATTTAAATTCTATGTTCCTTATTACCAATAGCCAATCTGATTAAATCCTTCTCTGGTAACTATGCATTAATATAGATTCTCAGTGTTAAACGTCAAACCCCTGATGGTTATAACTAAATGAACAACTTAAAACTGGAAGACATTGGTCAAATTTATGGACATTTAATGTGCTTTTACTTGGTTTAATAATGAACTTAAATATTCTTTTACAGAGTCATCAAGCCAGGATAGCTACCTTGTATCTGCCAATATTTGGTCTACTGATAGAAAACGTTCATCGAATTGATGTCAAGGATATTTCACCCTTCCCTATCAGTGCTCCTAGCAGTGTAAGCATATTTTTTTAAGTAAAACTATCATAAATCTTAGTGCGCAAATATCTCTTTAATATAAAAAGTAAACATATCAAAGGATGAAAAAAATGTTTTGCATCTCTTTAACAGGGTGCAAAGGATGAATCACTTAATTTGCCAGCTGCAAATCCATTGATGACTCCACAGAAATCTGTGAATACCCTTGACAGCAGCCTGCAGAAAGATTTGTTTGGTGCTATATCAGGCATTGGTAACCGTATACAGAATTCAGAAACTTTTAAATATAGCTTTTAGTGACTTGCAACATACATGCTTATGAGAAACAAAATCAACAATTATGACTGAAGTTGGGATGTGACATCTTAAGTTCTCATATTGCTGTGAAGCTTTTGACTAGGGCCACATTTGACTCTCTAGGAGGCTAACTTACTTCTTCACTTGATTATGAGGTTGAAATCAAGTATTTGGCAGGAAAAAATGGGACATACGATTATTTGATTTCAAGTCCTAAAAGTAAATATGAAGCAATAACTTCCATAACTGAAAATGGAGCAGTGTCGTTATGAGGTTCTATTTCTCTCACTGATAATGCCACGTTACTCATTTTTATCATTAGTATTAAATATACACCTAACCCTGATACTCCCCTCAACCCTATTTCAACATACACAGGCCAACTGTTTATCCCTGACTTGGTGCATGATTGAGGGAAATGTTAAGTCAAGTAAATCTTGTGGGATGAGGTAAAAGTAAGTTAAGCCTTCCAATAACAGTGGGTATTGCTAGATTGGGTATAGGAGATGATAGAAAATACATCACTGTAAAAAATATTATTTTTGGAATTTCTGTTTTTCTGGAATACTTTTCTTTATCAGGTGAGACTGTAACACATGCCTTTTGTGTACATTTCATTATTCAGCACCCCCATATACTTGTTCCACTCCTAATGTTAATTATGTGAGGAATGCAGATTCGAGAGGCTCTCTTATAAGTACAGACTCAGGAAACAGTCTTCCAGAAAAACATGGTGAAAAGAACAATTCTCTAGACAAGGTATGGACTTCTAATGCATTTGTGTGTATTAACAAAATATACAGCATTTTCTTGTTCTATTACAAGTGTCAGGACAGTCAGCCTTTCAAAGAAACAAGGATTTGTCGCCGAATTGGGAAGTCAGGAGCGATGGCTGAGCCATCCCGCCTGACTTTCCAATTGGTTATATTAACCACATTGGTTATGTTGACTTCTGACTGATAGGTCTGTTAACTCAGCTGCTGATTCTATGCATGTTGGGGTTTTTTTCCTGTTTTTTACATTTTCTTTTAACATTGTTAGATGCCCAAAGTCACTGTGAGTGAGATGGGCAGTATCTAAATTTAATAAATAAAGTCATTAAGTTGAGTTGGGTTAGATTGAAATAATTAAATAAACAGTTTCTGCCATGGAGAAAGGCTGTTTCATTTCTGTCACAAATAGGACGCTGTGTATGGTACAGTTACACAGTCTTACACAAATTTAAGTACATTTTTAGTTGGAAAAATATCACATTTACAATATATTGTAGCCAATCCCTTTAGTTTGTGTGTGTGATATATTTCTGTCTTAATTCTAAAAACCTTGCAAGAGGAACAATATGTTTTTAAAAAGTGTCAGCATAGTATTTTTACCTTTTTAATACAACATTAAGTCTTCAGTGGCACAAATATAGTCATTAAATATTACAGATTGATTGCCTAAGCATAACTTGGTTGATATAATACAATATGGTTATCCTTTAATTGGCATTTTACTTTTAGCATTAGGATTTAATTCTTGTACACTAAGAAAACATTGGTTTAATCAATTTTCTCCTTGACCTGCCTTGTGGCAGAGGGAAAAACCACTCAGGAGACATTCTTCGTCTGCAGTGTATAAAAGTGGAGTAGAAGAGTGCTATTTATCATCCAAGAAAAAGCGGGTCACGGTGGATTTTTCAGTACTGACAGCTCTGTCCTTACCAGAGAGAAATTGTCATGCAACTCTTCCATTACAAGTAGAATTTGAGTTTTTTTGTGGTTGGTTGGTTTGACTGTAAGAGTGCAGTGAGTCCTGTCAATTTTGCTAAACCACTGAAGCAGATTTTTAAAAGAGAAAATAGCTCAAATAATCAATAAACAACACCATATATATATATGTATATGGAAATGTAAATAAAACAAAATCATATACGGAAATGTAAATAAAACAAAATTGTATTTTAAAATATCTTTTTAAAACTGCTTCCAGCAAATGGTAAAATTGTCATTAAATCTATTCCATTCTTGCTAATGGATTAACTTCTAATGTGAAACAATTGACTGTAGTATTAAGATTTTCAAACTTTTAAAATGTTTTTTATTTAATATGTTTTCAGAGTGGTAGTTAGCTTTACTAATTGATCTTCTAGCGTCTTTGGTGTTTTTAACTTACCTGTTGATATATTTAAGTTAAATTTCTCCAGTTGGTCCAAGATAGAGGACAGAGTTTTCTTCCAGCACCAAATATAGTAGGAGGTTATTACAGCATAGAGGAATGAGACTGTGTGGTTACTTCAGAAGCATAATTTCATCCTCAAGATAAAAAGAAAAATTAATGTATTTGTTTAAACATAATGAGAATTTCCCCCAGTCCACTCAACATTCTGGACAGCATAAAACATCAACAAAAATATAATAAAAATTAGTATATCAGAACAATGATAGAGTAAAAAAATAATCACTGAAGACAAAGATAATCTAAACTGAAATAAATCCAAATTCATGAGGGGAGACAAATGAAAGATTGAAAAACTTTGTTCTAAATATATTAATTGAAGCATATATGTGCTTGAACTGGATCTTTATCTTGCATGATGCAAGTTTTTATACTGTGTTGTGAACATCTCTGTCAGATATTCTGAGTTACCTACTGAAGTAAATCTTACTTCTTACAATGTTTGTGAATAATTATGGTGGATTCTTTCTGTTCTTTCTGTTTGCTGTGCTTTGTTTATAAAGTATAATTCCACCTTGCACTGACTGGTATTTTGTGTGTATATATTTCTGGTTTTGCAACTGAAATATGCAATTCAAAATTAACAGCTCACGGCTTGTCTTACACATGAAATATATAAACATTGAGTTATGGCTCGAACTATAGATCATGGGTAAGAAATTGTTAGTCTTTGGATCAGATTGTCACTCATCCTCTTAGATGTATCAGTCTGTCCTTGAGTGCCTTGATTCTTTGAGATAGAGAAAAATGCTGAAAGATGAGCAGATACACAGAAAAAGAGGTGTGGCAATGGTGTAGAGAACAGATATAGAAGGAATTAAAAATGTTTGCTGGAAAGGGGCCAGGCTATATTGGGGGAAGACTTTTCTATTCAAATATAATTTGAATATATGTTGATCTTGATTCTGTTAACAGAAGGATAGAATCAAGATCACGCGAAGTATTAATACTGCTTTATAAAGCCTTAGTAAGACCACACTTGGAATAGTGCATCCAGTTTTGGTCACCTTGTTATAAAAAAGATGTGTAGAGACTCTGAAAAGATTGCAGAAAAGAGCAACAAAGATGATTAGGCAGCAGGGGGCTAAAACTTATGGATGGATGCAGGAGTTGGGTTTGTCTAGTCTACTGAAAAGAAGGAGTAGGCGTGAATGATAGCAGTGTTCCAGTGTTTGAAGGGCTGACACAAAGGAGGTCAGCCTATTTTCCAAAGCAATTTCTGAAGGCAAGACAAGAAGCAAGGGATGGAAACTAATCAAGGAAAAAAACAACCTAGAACTAAGGAGGAATGTACTAACAGGGGGAACAGTTAATTACTGTAATGACTTGCCTTCAGAGGTTGTGGGTGCTTCATCACTAGAGGCTTTTAAGAAGAGACTGGGCAGCTACTTGTCTGGAGTGGTAAAGTGTCTCCTGCTTGAGCAGGGAGTTGGATTAGAAGACCTCCAAGGTCCCTTCCAACTCTGTTATTCTGTTACAAAATGTAGGGAAGAAAAATCCTTGACTATTTTAAAGCAAGCACTTTTTTTAGAAGGGCAGTGATTAATGTGGTGAATTAGGAATTGAGATGTCCTGGTTCAAGTCCATCTTTATTGGGTGACTTTCTGCCTGTCACTCTTTCTCAGCTCTACAGGATTGTGGAGAAAGAAAAATCGTTTTAACAAATTAATAAAATAAATACAAAGGTAATATTACAAATCTGGAATTTTATATAAAAGAGCATCCAAAGGCTGGATGATAGATGGATGCTTCCAGCCTTGCAAATGTGGGGAAATGACCCAGAAAAACTTGCTCATATTATTAAATACAGTCACAGATTTATATCATTATAAATATCATTTAAATTTAAGGAAGTTTGATATAGGAAACATGTAAACACATAGAAATAAAATAAAATTCAGTTTTGTCCAATTTTTTGGTATGCTGAATTTTGTAATCATTTGTACTATTCTCATATGAATGTTAGAATATAATTGTATCTTCGTTTTGAGAGATTGGGATGCTTGCATTATTTTTTTATGTTAATATTTAAATGCCTTGGTTTTTTTCAGAACCAGCAAGCTTGCATTTCAGGAAGTTCTGTTGTTCGTTGTGATAAACTTGATCAAACTGAGATAAAGAGTTTACTGATGTGCTTCCTTCATGTTTTAAAAAGCATGACAGACGGTAAAGGAAACTTATATTTTTTATAAACGTTTTGGATAATTGTGTATTAGCTGTTTGGGACAAGAAACGATCCCCTCCCTTATAACTCTGCACATGCCCAGTGCTAAGTTTCTCATATTATCTCAATTTTTTTTAGCCACTGTAATGCACATGCACGTACAAACACACACACATGCATGCATGCATGCAAATGTGTTGATGTGTTACTTATTTCTTTGGTATTGTTTCAACTTCATTTTTGGTACCAGTTACTTCCAGATCAATTGCAGCGTAGAATTTGAAGATTTGGAGTGACTAATTCCTCAGCACCAAAATATCAAGATTCTGAAATTCTCCTGACATTTGTCAGATTCCAATATTAGTAGCACATCTATTATTGTGTGTCTGACAGTATGGTTCAAGTCTATTCATTTAGGATAGCAGCAATTTGCATCAGTGGTTATTCTCCATTATTCTACTTAAGTTCTCAGTGTTGCTGAGGGTAATCAGATTCAAGGATATCCATGGGATGTCCACAGACTATAATCCCCATGGTAGTTTAATTTAAATTATTCTCAGGATCAAAATTAACAGTTCTGTCACTATTATAACTATGTTCCATACAGTCCCCAACACTACTTATATATATTTTCCTACATAAGTATAAAGATCATTACTCCATGAATATCTGCTCTATGGCACTTTGAATAATTTAATAATAATTTATTACTGATAGATCAAAACCACCGGTACTCAGAAACTGATTTAATTAACTTCATATTATTGTCAACCTCAAGTTTAAAACTGTCTGAGTACCGGTGGTCTTGGTCAATCAGTAATAAATTCTGCTCAGTCTTCAGTAGCACAGAAACTCAATTTGTTTCTGGAGAAGAGTTTGAATTTGGTTCTTAACTATTCAGTAAAGATATCTATATTATACATACATACCATACTCAAAATTGATTAGTAAGTACTTTTAACGGAGAATTCACGTTATATAGCAGAATTATACCTTCTTTTTAGTTCTTTAAATCTAAAAATAATCGCTCTAATTACAGTTTTATTTTCTTGTACTTTGTAGATGCTTTGTTTACATATTGGAACAAGGCCTCAACATCAGAACTTATGGATTTTTTTACTATTACGGAGTAAGTTTAAATATATCGTATAGTTACCCTATTAGCAGCACGATATAAATCTTATATGTAAAATTCAAGATAAACATTGCATTTGTTTGGTGGCGCAATGGTTAGAATATAGTATTCCAGGCTAATTCTGCTGACTGCAAGTCTTATTGGCTCAAGGGTGACTCAGCCTTCCATCCCTCCGAGGTCGGTAAAATGAGGACCAGATTGTTGGGGGCAGTATGCTGACTCTGTAAACTGCTTAGAAAGGGCTGCAAAGCACTCTGAAATCTAAGTGCTATTGCTATTTCTGCCTGGACAAGTCCCTACTGTTTTCTTGGCAAGGTTTTTCAGAAATGGTTTACCATTACTTCCTTCCTAGGGCTGAGAATGAGTGACTGGCCCAAAGTTACCCAACTATCTTTGTGCCTAAGGTGGGACTAGAACTCACAGGCTCTGGTTTCTAGCCTGATACCTTAACTGCTATACCAAACTGGCTCTCTAAATATTGTATATGATGTAATATAAACATTTCAGTTATAAAAGTATCTACATGATAACATAATCTCAGATTCAAGAGATAGAATATGATCTATCCCTTATTTTGGCTTTAACGTTAGCACAGTTTGTGGATAGTTAACCAGGACTAGGTAAGCTAAATCAGGGTGACTTCTTTTTTTCTCTCTACTCTGTGCCACTCCCACATTGACCTTATTTTGGGGGTTTTCCATTATGCTTACATGATCAATCTCCTTTAGCTTATGTCCTTCTGAAATTCAGTATGAAATTTATTTTGCTGATCTCCTTTCATTAATTTTATTTAGGCCAACACCTCTTTTTATTGTACTTTTATGTAGGTATAAAGTATCCTGAACATTTGAACATTGAAACCCATCTTAATATTATTAATATTTTAATTAATAATCACTGGGCTTATTATAATCTCAGTAGTGTCTACAGGAAATCTTGCAAGAATATAAAAAGTCTTAATTCAGAAACCTAAAATAATGAATTCATCCATTCAGTCATCCTTAAAGAATAATAAGGAAAGCTGTGATGAAGACTAAATGAAATGTATCCCATTTTTGTACCTGATTCCTTCCATCAGCCCAGAAATTTCTTATTACAGCATATGGCTAGCATTTAATATTTGAATATAATGTCTATAATAATTCTTACTGTCTTCTTTCAGAGTATGCTTGCATCAATTTCAGTACATGGGGAAGCGATACATTGCCAGGTAATGTGTATAAGTCAAATGTGTTATTTTATTGCAACAGAATGCTTTAAAATCTTGATGATTGACTAACATCTAACATTGGGAAAAATGCATATCAAGAAAGAGGTAAGTAATTAGACTTAGTTATCTGACATGTTATCTGTGGCTCCTGAATGTATTTTGGTTCCACCTTGACACCTGAATTAAATTGTTTATTCTACTTTATGTATTCTCTTGGCACTTTAGAGAGTTTGAGAATCATCATATATGTCTCCCATTCCTGACCACTGTTAAGGCTGATATTTTATGTTTTGATATAAATTTACTTAATTAATTAAATAAAATAGTAGAGCATTTTAATGTTGAAAAATTAGCCTCCTTGGATAATTTGGAATGAACCTATTACTTGTAGACACATCAAAAGTTGCCCAAAGCAATTGGATTGAACAACAGCTTCTTGAGCAGGGGGCACGCCACAGTCTTCTTCAGAAATAATGAAAATACCCCCTTACTCAAGGAAGCATGGATTTTCTCTCATATCCAATCTCCTACCATCTCATTAGTTGTCATCCAACTGGGAAGTGGTGGAACAGTGACACTGCAGAGGCCCACTCCACTTTCTAAGGACTTAGTTTGGATATACTGAATACAAATGTGCATTGATTGCTTTCTCTTTTTTTATTTCTTCTGCTCAAAGATATTTAAAACAATCCTATCTGAATTTTTGCTGATTTTTTTCTTTTTCTTTACACAAATGTCAATTTCTTGCAAGTGTGAGGAAGAATAATGATGCAAGAATTTACTGTTTTCTGAAGTTAATTATTATTTGAAAATAGACACTGATATTAATAAATATTGGGTCTCTTTCAGTTATGTTTGTTTGCTCCATAAGCCTGTTTTTATGAAATTGCAGAGATGCCAAATTAGCATTATGACTTCAGATTGCAGGTGTAGACCATTCAAGAAATATTTAGGGTACCCAACGTTTACGTTCTAGTATTGTAAGCCACTTTGAATGTTGAGATGGGCAGCATATAAATTTAATAATAAATAAATAATTTCTGGTTTCCAACACTAGAGCTTTCACCTGCAATCTCAATTTGTAAATTCAAGATAACAGATCTGCATTCAGACTTCAGACTTCCTGATTGTGAAAATTGGGTCTGTAAATGGTTGTGCTGATAAAGTTCTGGGTGAGAGCACAGTGGACTTGAATCACTGTAATTATTGCATTATCATATTGTATACAGGTAGTCCTTGACTTACAACAGTTCACTTAGTGAGCGTTTAAAGTTACAACGGCACTAAAAAAAGTGACTTATGACCATTTTTCACACTTACAACCTTTATAGCATCTCCATTTTTGATCATGTGTCCAAAATTCAGATGCTTGGCAACTAGTTCATGCTTATGACGGTTGCAATATCCTGAAGTCACCTTTTGCAACCATCAGACAAGCAGTAAATGGGAAAGCCAGATTCATTTAACAACCAAGTTACTAACTTAACAACTGTGACAACAAAGGTCGTAAAATGGGACCAAACTCACTTAACAAATGTCTCACTTAACATAAATTTTGGGCTCAATTATGGTTATAAGTTGAAGACTGTCTGTATTAGAGTATAATGATAATTTCTGTGAATTCATCTATCTTTCCCTTGATTTGTTCTTGTATTGCAAAAAGAAAAAAAATTAATTTAATTACAATAATGGCTATTGCACAGAAAATATATCATCCAGATAGCATGTGATAATATTGAAATTAAAATTAAAAACATGCATGTTTCTGATTTTGTGGGGTTGAAAGAAATTCACAAACAAATATTAACTCTACACATTGAAATGCACCAAAGGAATGTATTAGCAAAGAAATTGCATGCAATATTTACACACCCTATAGTTAAGAGTAACAGAGAAGTGTGTAATTCTGGTATTGGTTTTCGTTTCTTGTCAGCTCTGGTGGTGGTACACACTAGGAGGTTAGTCTGTACTGATTGCTAACTCAGATCATTTTCTTATTTCCTTCATTTGATTGCTGGCAAGTTTAACAAAATATATGGCTCTACTCCCTTCCTGCCTGGTAAGATATAGGTGTTAGCATTTTTCACCTAATTCTGCTTTAATTGCATGTGTGCTTATTAAAGACCTGTTGACTTTCCTTTAACTTCTTTTCACAAATGTGTATGACCCACAATATATTTTAACTTTTACATTATTTTAACTTAAACAACCTCCTGCAATGCTTGCAAAATACTTCTTATTTGTGCTAATCAATGCAAAACAGCTCAGGACCGACTAGTCAAACAGTTCATCTTTGTTGACTGAGTCTGGTTTTAAAGACTACCGTGGCTGACTATCTGAAAACCAACATTTAAAAAATGTAAAAGACCATCCAACATTTCCAGTTGGGAATTAAATTGTATGGGCCACCTTCTCTATATAGTGTGGGCCATATATAATTGCTTTGGCTGGCTAGATTTGTTCACATGGACATTAACTGAAAACACAAGAAGCTACTTTGTACTTTCATTCTCTAGTGGATTTTTTTGCTTGAGCTGCTTAACTAACTCTCCCTCTCATGCTGCAGTGCAACATGTTTAACTTTTGCTTCTGTCCAATTTCACTCATCTTGCAGGAACCAGGAGGGGTTGGGACCCATAGTTCATGATCGAAAATCTCAGACATTGCCTGTTTCCCGTAACAGAACAGGGATGATGCATGCCAGATTACAGCAGCTGAGCAGCCTGGATAACTCTCTCTCATTTAGCCACAGTAAGTTCCATGACATCATAACAGCTGAAATCTCATCTGGTACCACAACACCAGGGGCAGGTCAAAACCCACACCAGAGCATGTCATGGACTTTAGTTTTCTAGGTCAAACCAAAACATGAATCTGCTCACTGGACAGCAGTAATACCAAATGCAAACACAATGTTAAACATGGTTGACATACATACATATCAAAAATACTTTTTACAGACTTGAAAATTATGTATTTACATTCTGTGGTGTTCACCTTTTTATTGTGTCCAATGCTGCTGGGAATTGTGTCAGTTTACAGTTTCTACTGAGTCCTCTTAAAATGGGGAAATGTGCTTAGTTGATTATGTGACCATGTTTTGACATAGAGTTTAAGAGAAACCTTTTGCAGTAGTTTTAAAATACTGTGAAAATGTAAAGTCCATGATTTAGTTTGGATGTGAAGAAGCACACAGTAATTAAGTGACTTTTTCTGTGTTTTCAGTGTGAGAAAAATATCAAGTTTGCTTGGAATTTCTGTAGACAATGGTAAGAAAATGAGGTTACAGTCAGATTTTGTTGAAATGGCTTGAAATAATCACCTCTGGAAATACTTCAATTTTATTACTAAGAAGAGCATTCAACAGACATTTTTTTAATAACAGAAAATATCAAGTTAAGAACAGGCAGTTTGCTAAAATAACACATGCATATATACACAGACTCCCAAACTTATACACTCATATATTCCTGTCATATTCATTTTTAGGGTATATAACATTGAGCAAGAACATTAAAAACAGGAAGAAATAATAAATGAAAGAAATTAAAGCCCAGAGTTTAGAAAAAGAAACCTAAATAAAAGTGGGGTACATCAAGACTATTTGCTAGATTTTTCCATATCTATCTTTCTAAACTATCCTTGCTCTCACTATGTCCATATACTGCTTTTATTATTCAAACTTCTCATTAAAATTTCTTAAAATTTAATTTTTAAAGTTTTTCTAAACCTAAAAGTTTAGTTTTAGTTTTAATAAAAATTTGACTGAAATAAAATATCAAGTCAAGATCAGGCACCTTGCTGAAATAGTGTGTACACACACACACACACACTGTATTGATTGGAAACATGCGGAAGAGGTCTTCATCCTGCAGTAGACAATGGCTAAAATTATGATGATGATGATGATGATGACATATACACATAGACGCACACAAATATAAGTCATATATTTCTGTCACGTTCCCTTTTAGAGTGCACAGCATTGAGCAGAATATAAAAAAAGAGGAAGAAATAGAAAATAAAAGAAATTAAAGGCCAGGGTATAGGGGGGGAAAAGGAAACCTAGCTAAAAATGGCTTACATCAAGACTCTTCGATAGATTTTTTCATATCTATCTATTCTTATCCTTGCTTTCACTATGTCCGCGTGCTGCTTTTATTCTTTAAAATTCTTGATGAAATTGCTTTGAGGGTTCCTATCAAAATCCATCTTTCTCAGTTTTCTTCTTCCCCTCAATCCATTCATACATTTCTTTTGCAATTTGATCATTCTTTCTACATGACCAAATCATACTCTTTGTGGTGGTCCACATTATTTCTGAGTGGAATGATATTCCATAGAGCAGACACTATAACAAATAAAACACATTTGCTGGATCCCGTTAGATCAGAGTTCCCCAACCTTTTCAACTTTGCGTACTGGCAGAGGGGAAAGGATGGCTCTGTGCAAGTGGCAGTCAAGCATACGCAGCTCCATTTGGGGGCGCATCCCCCACCACTTCCGCAGCCCAGTTCCAAAAGGCTCAATACCCAGTAGTGGGCCATGGCCCGGGGGTTGGAGACCCATGCGTTAGATAACACTCCTTTAATCGAGGGAGTTGGAGTATGCTTACTCTGTCAGTTCTGGGAGGATTAGCAGAAGCAATTGGAGGCAGGTGATCTCTCAAATAACTCAATACTATACTATCCAGGTCTTTATAGGTTGACACACAGCACTTGAATTGCACCCGGAACATAACTGGGACCCAGTTCAGCTCATAGAGCAGAGGTATTGCAATAATGTACTATAGAACATCCCAAACTGACCATACTACTGCACTCTGGGCCACTTGGGCACAATTGACACACAAGATGGATCAGGGCAAAGACCTTCCTAGGCATAGCTGCCACTTGCTCCTCATAGGAGTCATGCATCTAAGAGGATTTCCTAAATTGCATAGAGAGTTAGTGGGAATTTCATCACCCCATTAAAAAAAAAAAGGATACAGGAGGCCTCAAAGCCTACAGTTATTTATTCCTGCCTTGGTTGAGCTGCAGCCTCTTCATTCAGACCCTCACAACTTCCAAACATTGGGAAGTAAACTCAGTGGCTTCACTGAGTTGCAACAGAAGATAATGTATGTTGCTCAGGTTTGAATTGTAGAGTCCTTGGTGCTTTCTGACTTGGGTATTTGCAAATAACCCCTAGATCATTACCTATCTAGGTAACATCAGCAGTGCCAATAGCAATGACTACCCTAAAACATCTGCAAGCAAACAACCAAGTTCAGAGCTCACTTAATTTGCCTAAGGCAGAGGTATGCAATTGAATGTATCAGAACATTTTTCTACCTGATGATCTCACTGGAAGTTTCATGTAGATGTTGAAAATGAGAGCAAGACAGTTGAGCCCTGTGGCAACCTGCAAAGAGTAACAGAATAACAGCATTGGGAAGGACCCTGGAGACCTTCTAATCCAACCCCCTGCTCATTTCAGACAAATGGTTGTCCTATCTCTTCTTTAAAATCTGTGGCTAGATCTCTCTCTACTGTCACCAACACCAGCTGGAACCAATCTTGAAAAAGAGGAGAACCACCACAAAACATAACCAACCAGAAATGACATGGATCTAAAGTACAGGCAGCTGAACTCAAATTCATCAGGTGAACTCTTCCCAAATAACTAAACAAGACTATGCCTCAGTCAACTCCATAGGACTTTAACTTGAGACAGCCAGACTTTTGCTGTGAGAAAATCCAAGCAAGTTTATCCAACAGATACCTGGAATAATCCTCACAATATCTCTTTATATGTTCCCTGGTTTCTCCTTGGCCAGGAGGAATCGGGTTACTTTAAACAAGACCATCAGAGGGTTTTTTCAGATGAAATAATTATGTTTTGCTGCTTTTATTACCACAAGATCAGCCTTAACAAAGGCTGATATGTTTAGTTGAGTTCACTCTTTGTTTTCCTCCAGGGGAATTCTAGGGATTTCTTATGCGGCTTCATCATCCAGAATGTTTCTGAAAACCAGGGGGCACTCCAGGATACCTATGCACAGAGTTCTTATACATGTGATCTATTTGAGGGTCTTTGTCATACTCTCATTCCAGGCAAAGACTAAGGCCGCGTACCCAATGCTCAGAAACCGCGTACCCAATGCTCAGAAACAACCCAAATGTGCCTCTGAAACCCAACTATATTCATCAGACACCTGGGATAGATTCATTGAATAGCAATAGCAATGGCACTTAGACTTCTATACCGCTTTACAGTGCCTTACAGCCCTCTCTAAGCGATTTACAGAGTCAGCATATTGCCCCCAACAACCTGGGTCCTCATTTTACTGACCTCTGAAGGATAGAAGGCTGAGTCAACAGTGAGCCGCTCACTGTTTTTTTCTTTGCAACAGATGTTGTCTACTAGAATTTATGTCTTAACATTTCCTAATTTTCCCATCTTTAATAAATACTAGACAACCCATGACCTATTGGGTCATCCTTTCAGATATATTTCCTTCCTTCCCTAAACAGAAACAGAATGACCAAGGATAGGCAAAAACCCAGTGAATGTGAGAGAGGTTCTAGGGCAGGCCTGTCAAACCGGTGGCCCGTGAGCTGGATATGGCCCACCCAGGCCACACCCACCCCAGCTCCGCAAAGTTAAAAAACATTGCAATACATCACGATATAGCCCGCGATGTGAGTGGGTTTGACACACCTGGTCTAGGACAAGTCGCTGCGGGACAATTCAGTGGTATATTAGCAATAGCACTTACTTATATACTGCTTTATAGTGCTTTACAGCCTTCTCTAAGCGATTTACAGAGTCAACACTTGCCCCCAACAATCTCGGTCCTCATTTTACCCACCTCGGAAGGATGGAAGGCTGAGTCAACCTTGAACCTGGTGAGATTCAAACTGCCAAATTGCAGGCAGCCAGCAGTCAGAATAACCGGCAGTACTGCACTCTTAACCACTGCGCCATCGCGGCTCATAGTAGTCATTTCATTCAATTATTTTTATTATTGGTGATCACATTTTTATCAAAATTATTGTTAACTCTTGTATTTCTGGAGTGATATTATTTTATTATTAGTGGCCATGGTTCCATTGAGATTAATTTAACTTTTGCATTTTTTGAATTGTCCTGCAGTGAGTTGTTCCATTCTGGCAGGAGAGACTTCCATCTTTTTGCTGGCTTCCTCACTGATTTTCTTTGTGGGAAGCTGCAAGGATGTGTTGGAAATCACAATCAGGTGACTGTGGCAGTCGCCACAAGTTTGCAAATGTAATTGTTTTGACGATCCTTAGAATTTCAGTTCCACAGAAGTAATGGGTTCTGGATTTTGGATGTGTTCGTTCAGTACCATTTGAGGTACCTTGCTTCAAAATCATTGCCTAATGATGCAGTGTTTCAATTAATTAAAGGTTACAAACAGAGAGGAGACTTAGTAGTATATAGATTTTAGCAAAATGCACAATTTATCTGATTTTGTGCCATTATATATGACTTGCTATGTAATTCACCTCATTTTCTTTGTCAAGCATAGCAGCCTTTTTCTTTGATACATTAACTTTCTGATTGTTCTTGTTCAATCTTACAATCTTCTAACTTTCACTGCAAATTGTTCTGGTTTACAGCCAATAATGCAGAATCATCTGTGTACAAACTTATATATTCACATCCTACTATCATTATTGGCATCCTTAAACACTTAGCCATAGATATAAACCGCTAAAGGGACATTATTTTTAACTGTTTGGTAAGCAATCCAATTATTCTCTCATATGCATAATTACAGTTGTATACTGTTCTGACCATATTCAGCAATCAATTTTCATCACTGTTTTTGAACAAAATATTCTATAATTCAAGTCTCATCCTTTTAGCATGCTCTTTAATAACATTACAAATTAATATTACAATAAATATTCATTTACATATGTCTCAATGACCTATTCTTTCATAATAACTTATACACTTAGGTTTATATGTTACATTGACATTCTTTTTGTTTTAGTTTCACAAACATATAACTCATCTATATTTTTATTAATGTATTTATTTCTTTTGACATATATCCAAAGATAAAATGCAAAATACAAAACAAAGAAAAAGAAAAAAACACCCAACACCAAGAACAAAGCAGCAATCCCCCCCAAATATCAAATACGTCCTATGCTAAACAAAAAAAATTCACCTCAGATGAATTCTGAAAGATGAATATATATATAAATTATATTTTCTCCTCCTCTTACATAATAGGTCTTTAACAAAAATGCTATATTACATAAATAACCCTGATGTGGAAATGTATTTATCTTATAATTGAATCAACCTTATGTCTGATAACTATATATATCTATATAAACCGAAACAGTCAACAGGTAATCCCAAAGGTAAAACTAATCTTCAAATCCCTCTGTTAACCATCTGTTATTGTATTTAACACATCTAAAGTCCACAAATGACTTCCAGTCTCTTATAAACTTATCTAATCTATTGTCTCTAATCAAAGCAGTTAAGTTTGCCATCTCTGCTAAGTCAGTCAGTTCTAAAATCCACTCTTCGACAGTCCGCATTCCCTTTTCGTTCCAGTGCTTAACATAAACAATCCTTTCAGCAGTCACCGTGTTAAGAAATAGTATTCTATACTGTTTTTTTTGGTTTGTCCATAATACATAGAAAAAAGGCTTCAGGTTTCATTAATATTTGTATTTAGGTTAATGTATTTATTTCATTTCACAGTTTATGTGCTCTACTGTTTCCTTTTTTAAACAACCCAAGATGCAATTTTTCATATAGTATGGATATCACCAAACCATAGTTTTCAATTAATGAAAGTTTCACACAAAATGCTTGTAATAATATCAAGTAGGAATAAACTTCACTGTTGGGTTTTTTTTATTCCAAAGCCTCTACTGCTTTCTCTGTTCCTAAAAGGGAAAAATGCAGACAGAAGCAATCCCATATTTTTGTTTCTAGATGGATCCTATGGAAACAACTCTGTGACTAGTCCAGAATCCAGAACCTCATTGTGTCTGATTCTCTTTAAAAATGCCAAATGTAACCACTTGGCTCATAAAATAGCTTACTTTTTATGTTTGCCAGCTTGAAGAATTGCATTTTCTCTTGATTTATTTTTATATGCATATTATTTTATTTTTTATTTTTTTACATTTATATGTTAATATTAATTGAATAAACTATGTTGTTAATCTATGTTATATTTTACTTCTTTATTTTAGTATCTTAATAAAGTATTAGTATTCTGTGGCCATTAAGTTCAAGTGCAGTAATGAGTAAATAAATCTACGAATGAATTGATTTGGTCTATTGAATTTGTAATGTAGGAATTGCAAGCTAATTAATCGAAAGTATACTCATTTCATAAATTGCTTTGTTTTATATATAAGGCAATAACTTTAACTATATAAAAAAAACAAGGTAATTCTTGATCATTAGATGTTTAGGCATGAAACCAGAATTGCTCAAACTGTTGCAGCTCAATTAATGAGTCTCTAGACAATAAAACAAACCCAGTCAAGGAGGCTCTGTTTGTTTCAATGCTATGGCATTCCTTCCTTCTTTCATTTCATCTTCAATAGAATTAAAAATATTTGGAGATTTGAAGTAAAATTGTTTGCCGTCAGAGGCTTCTTAATAACACTAATAAATTTAATCAAATTAAAAAAACTCTCTTCTAAAGGTGACTGTTTTTATCTGTCTAAAAATTATGCTGTAAGCAGCATAAAGATTTTTCTATATAAACAAATAAATGTTAAATCTCCAACTCTTTTTCACTCTTCATTTTCTAGTTAAATAAAAGAGAAAAGACAAGTCACAGATTTAGAAATACCGCTGTAGGACTATTTGAGTGTTTCTCACAATTTTTTAGAACATTTTCTGATAGATACAAAACACAAGTAATCTAGAATTATTAATAGTTATCATTACTGTTTAGGGAAGTATAAATACATTGTTCCCTTTAGTATTAAATTTCTCTGTAAAATAAGAAAATCAAGGTAAATGGATGTTATATGCATTATATTACATGCATTATCTTGTGAATGTTGCTATCTATATCTCCAGCTCTATTATTCTGTAACATAAATACCACTTGATTAATTGAAATAAAATTGATCCAGATAAAAGCTACTTCAAATTTATGCAGGTTATGGCCATTCAGAAGCAGATGTTCTTCACCAATCTTTACTTGAAGCCAATATTGCCACTGAAGTGGGTCTTACGATTCTGAATACTTTATCTTTGTTCACAGTGGCATTTAAGGTATGTTTTAGATATGTACAGTTCTGTACTAATATTGATAAAAACAGTATCTAACACTATTATTTTACAGATAGAAATATTCCTGCTCCAGAACTTTCTTTTACAATTTGTTTAGTCTGTAGGTTTCTGTATTATACTACATAATATTTTAAAGGATGTTCTACTTCCCTCCCCCTCAGAAATCTGATAAAAGTCACACTAGCCATTAACAGAAATTTTAGCAATTAATTTGTTAATCAACACTTCTGTTTATTAATAGAATTACCTTTAGTAATTGCTCTGGGGGAAAAAAGTTCTATGTGCACTGGCACATAGTCAAATTGCTATTCAGATAGACAAATCAACATTAATATTGGATACACAAAAGCTGATGTACAGGTAATCCTTTACTTACAACAATTTGTTTAACAACCATTTGAAGTAATGACAGCGTTGAACAAGGTTACTTACAACCCGCAACCCTTGCATTTATAACCATTGCAGCATTCCTACGGTCCCGTGATCATAATCTGGGTGCTTTGCAATGGCCTCAGCATCCTAAAATCATGGGATTGCCATTGGAAACCTGCCCGGGGGGCTTCTGACAAGCAATGTCAATGAGAGAAGCCCACTTAACAACCATAGCAAAAAGGTCGCAAAATCAGGCATGATTCATTTAACAACTGCATTGTTTAGCCACAGAGGTTCTCCCAATTTTGGTTGTAAGTCAAGGACTATCTGTATACCTCTCTGGATCTGATCAAAAATAAACCTTTTGAAAATGTTATTTGATAATGTATCAGTATAGTATATTATGAATATCAGGATATTACAAATTTGGCTTATGGTAGTAATCAAGAATTTCTGAATTGTTTTGTATACAGATCTTTGTGAAGATAATTGATTAGCAGATCTATATACAGATGCCTTAATGTAAATAATTCTATTTTGTTTTCAAAATACACATTTTCTTAATTTTAAGAATCAGTTACTAAAGGATGATGGCCATAATCCTCTGATGAAAAAAGTATTTGATGTATACATTTGCTTTCTACAAAAAAATCAGTCTGAAACAGCTTTAAAAAATGTTTTCAATGCTTTAAGGACATTAATTTTTAAGGTAAGTAGTTTTAATTTTATTTCCTTGATAAGTGTATATTATATGACTGTATTCACTTTTCACTTTTTATTTATTTCTCTAACTGTTAGGAATCAGTTAAATGCTTTCCCCCATATTATAGACCTACATGTTAAATAGAAAGATACAGTACTTCTATTTCAAATGCCAAGGTCTGTCTTTTAGATAACAGAATAACTTGATGCAGATTGATGGGGGTAAATAATGCTTCTACTTTATAAATCGCCCAGAGATTGTGCAAAGTGCTATGGGATGAGCCTGAATGCTAATTGCTATTGCTAATTAATTTCTGTTCTGTTTAATGTCCCACATTATTTTTATTTTGCTCAACTTCAGAAAACATGAAAGTGCATTTAGAAATATAAAAAATGTTATTTGGATTAAAATTTTATTTTATCCTAGTTTTATTAAGTTGGTTTTAACAGAATAAATGGTTTTTCTGCTCTACAGTTCCCTTCGACATTTTATGAAGGGCGAGCTGATATGTGTTCTTCACTATGCTGTGAAATTTTGAAGTGCTGCAATTCCAAACTAAGTTCAATTCGAACTGAAGCTTCACAGCTCCTTTACTTCTTAATGAAGAATAATTTTGATTACACTAAAAAAAGATCATTTGTAAGAACACATTTACAGGTTAGTATACTTTGTTGTTTCATTTGTTTCATAAAGAAAAAAAACCAATGAGACTTTATTTTTAAATTTCTGAGGATTTTAAACAGAGTTTATCTTTGCCAAAAAACGTACAACAAATGGAGATAATGCATAGATTATGAGCATGCATACCTATACATGAAAACAGACACTTTCTATCAGATGTTGCTCTGTTGTCATATACAACAAATACCAAAGGATAATACTTACTATTATATTATAAATATAGTTTTATATTTACATGATTCTTTGTAAAAATTTGGGAGAATTTTGATACTTAGTTTGCTAACTGACATTCAGTATGCAGAATGGATTTTATATGGTAGAGCATAGGTGACCTTACCTGATGTTTTAGTGATCACTCAATTTCTTTTGCAAGACTGCAGAGGTTTTTTGGAGAAGGGAAGGGAGGCCTTGCATTATGATATTGCATTGCAGGAAACCCAAGTTTGATATTTAGCATACACAGTTTATGGTTAGATATATTCAGGAGGCCAGGATCTTAATTAACTTTACTTCATGTATATTTTTAGTTTCTTGTATATCATATGGAAAGTTGTTTATTTTATCCATTTTTAAATTCTGTCTTCAAATTATAACAATATAATTTCAGTAAGTAAGATTTGATTTGTCTTGATAATAGTCATTTTTGCAATGACATTTGCAAAAATAAATGTTAAGAGGCAGGAAGAAAAACAAATGCCCTAGTTTCTGGTATATTGCTTTAAGAGCAATTGCTGTTGGCTGACATTGCTTTAAAAGCAGTATTTATATGGAAAAAATATGATTGCTAATTTAAATTATACTGCATGCTTTCAAGCTGAAATTGTAAGATAATTTACAAATTCTTGAATTTTGGATATTGATGAGTAACCAAAATTGTGCTTTTGCATCTTACTAGGTTATCATTTCTGTGAGTCAGCTGATTGCAGATGTTGCTGGAATTGGAGGAACCAGATTTCAGCAGTCTCTTTCCATTATTAATAACTGTGCAAACAGTGACAAATATATTAAGGTTTGTAAAATATGGAATGTAGAATTTGTCAATTGACATTACTCTGGCAGTACTGCGTAATGTGAAGGAGGTTCAGAAGTGCTTGGAACTTGCAAACTACTGTTAGAAGTTTATTCCCCTTTATCCAGGTGGTTAGGTAAGGTAAGCTTCTTGTATTTGAGGGGAAGGAACACAATAAGACTTCTAGAAATGTAAGATTTATGTCAAGTACTATATGTCAGTCTGAACCACAGTAATACAGTCAGTTTAACTATATCCTGTGGTCTTCAAAATTATTTTGCATATGGAAATTCAGTCCTACTGAGAGAAATTTACCATATTGACAAAATTAATCTTTGACATTTGTAGCCTTAAATACCTCCAAACAATGAGAGAATTCAAAGATAAATTTGTTCTTGTCAAGGTTCCATTTTACCGTCCTTTACCTTTCACAGTCTCATTCCTTAAAGTCTGATATTGAATGTGGGCTGTTGGCTGAAATCTTCAGTGCTGCAAACGCCTGACTCTCTGTAACTCTGACAAAAGTTTGTGAACTAATTTATAACTTTATAAACCAGCATAATAATAAATGAACGTACAACTCTGATTATTTACTGCAGGAGTCTCTATAGACTGTGAAATCGACATGTTAGCTAATAAGTCAAAGAGAAACTTTACATGAAGTTCCTTAAATGTATTTAAAATATCTACATGATTAGAATTTCTAATACTGCAAAGAGTTGTTTTCTTCAGAGTACAACTTAACACATAGAAGTTGAAGACAGTATGGAGTGGAATTAACATTTGCACCCAACTTTCCTCTGCTTTTAATCTATTTGCATTCAGGCAAATGCCTAAAGATGACTTCTGTCTATGTTGGATGTATACACTGCAGTTTACTCATCTTTTGTGGGCCCTGTTTGTACTCACATTATTTATCATGTTACTTCAATTATAGCACACTACCTTTCCTTCTGATGTAAAAGATCTAACAAAACGCATCCGTACAGTCCTAATGGCCACTGCACAAATGAAGGAACATGAGAATGATCCAGAAATGCTAGTGGATCTTCAGTATAGTCTGGCAAAGTCTTACGCTAGTACACCTGAGCTGAGGAAAACATGGTTGGATAGCATGGCAAAAATTCATGTTAAAAATGGAGATTTTTCAGAGGTAAGCAAGAAGAAAGTATCTTAAAGTGATCTCATAGTACTGTTTCATATTTTTTTTAAAAAAAGTTGAAGTAATTAGATCTTTTTTTTTTAACAGCAGGAAAGTTAAAAATGTGGGAAACTTCATTTCAGTTTAAGGAGAAAGTTGCATTATCCATATACTTGCCTTTGAAGAACAATCTGCTCTTATCTGTGGAAATAGTGATTTTTTTTCCGGAAATAAGTTCTTGTACAAACGAATAGCATAGTGTTATTTGCCTCTTCCATTATTTGAACCTTACAATTCTGAATTTGCCATAATTGTCCTTTCTTTCTATTCATAATATAGGCAGCAATGTGCTATGTTCATGTAGCAGCTTTGGTGGCTGAATACCTTCTACGGAAAGGTATACATCATTGTTATTTTGGGGCAGTAAAATATTTTAAAATGTATTAAAAATAATACAGCATGTTAAGTTTATTATATTCATGCCAGCCTTTTCAAAAAACTTAGGCAATAGGTCATTTGTAAAATTATTTCGGCCTCACAGAATCCATAGGCAATTCGTTGGCTTCATAGTTGAGCTCATAGTGCTTATAAGTTGTAAACCACCCCGAGTCTTCGGAATGAGGCGGTATATAAATGTAAAAATAAATAAATAAATAAAAATAGTTCATCGCATAGACTAATAAATAAATCTGAAACACGTATGGCTACATAGAAAAAAACACACCAAAAAATCATTTTTTTCTGTAAAACACACATTTCTATTTCAGGAGTTATTTCAGATGCCCTTTGAAATGTGGCAATATTATTTTCCTATTTAGAACAAGGGTAGAAAACATTGACCACAAGTCATCACATAGCTAAACCATGGCTATACAGCATCCTAAAGAATCTGCTGGGATTAGTGGTTCTGAAACATTGCCATGTTGCCAAATGCAAAAACCTAGGTTGTATATGCTCTTGGAAGCCTACATATTAAAATAAGAAAATATGGCTCAGTGCGGATTAAACAGCAGTTGTGGTAAACACATGGAGAAGTGTGGATCATAAAGGTGAGCGAGAGAGGAAAAGGCTGTTCTTTATTTTCCTAAATTTGGTGCATCTCTTTATTTAACTATAAAATTTACAGGAAAATAACACTGACGCCTTATTTTCACAACTACTTTTCGACATGATGCAGCTGTAATGCTTAAAGCCCCTTCATGATATGTCGGAGACAATTCACACAATTCTGGCTATGACAGTAACATCATAATACCTGTATTTCTGGGTGGAATGAACCTTAATACTATTCATCTACCACGCAGCTCCCAAATTGCCTATCATATAAAAGGACTTTCCATTGTTCAGTCTTAGTCTTGAAAGGCCATGGACTATTACTTAACTTGTAGAATTGACTTGAGACTCATATATCTTGAAAAGTCATTTCGGATAGGTCGGTCCTTTGCCAAGATTTCCTTGTTGCTGTTTTTGTTACCAGGAAATAATTCCATGCTTCTGTTTTGTACTCTTTTTTCAAGAACAGCAGTCAATTGAACTGCTCATTTTTTTGGAAGAAATGTTACAAACACTTTTAATACTCCCAATATCTGATATATACCGCTTTCTAAATATATCCTGACACAATTATACAAAACTCACAACTGAACTATTTACTAGTAGCTGTCAGACCGTTTTTATTCATCTGTGGGATTTACATTCTCTCCCTAATTGTTTCTGATTAATTTGCATTTTTCTTCATGTTTTTTCCTATATGTTTAGGGATGTTTAGACAAGGTTGTAGCAGCTTCAGAGTAATCACTCCAAATATAGATGAAGAGGCCTCAATGATGGAAGATGTGGGGATGCAAGGTGTTCACTTTAATGAAGTATGCAAATTTAGTTTATAGATACTTACAAGTCATCGTTTTGATTTTCTTGACTTCTGAAATATCTATTTTATTGACTAGCCCACATAGGCTTGTTAAATAACATTACATTTTAATTAATGTATTTATTATAGTTCCTAAGCTGTACATATTGCTGAAAATAATAAGGCAGATAACTTCTTTTTTTTAGAAAAATGCTTTAAAAATTAAAATGAGACTGAGTCAGTCAGTGAAATCCTTTAAAACTCACATCTTTACAAACTATAAAACAAGCTTAAAATCCTTCACTACCAAATATAACAAATAATGTATGATATTCTATAGTTGAGAGAATGAAACCTCAAAGGAACCAAACTAAAACTTGGTAATTTTCTATCATGTCAATTTGATTAGTTGATTTGATAAGACTAATGCAACCTGTAAGAAATATGAAAATTTCACATTTCCACATTGTTAATACTGCATAGAGCTTCATCCATGGTTTGCTATATTGTACTTAAGAATGTTAAAATAGTTTCTGTTATATGATCGAGAAATAGCTTGTATGAATAAGTAAACATGCTGCCTAAATGAAAATAACAACATTGATTGCTATCAATTATTCTAGAAAAATATCTGGATTTGATCTTTCTCTAAAAACCACTGCTTATTATTTTCAGATTGTTACATTTTGCCACCCAGGGAATAATTGGTTAGCTTAGCTGATAATTATTGCATGTACTCTGCTGAGCCCGTTTTTAACTAATGAACTTTATCTTATGATAATTACGTGAACTCTAGTCCCTATTAAAGATATACAGATATACAGACACACGCACACACAATGTTCTAGGAATACTGATATTAAAGATATATATATATCTTTAATATAACATTAAAATAAAAGAATGTTGTGTTCTGCAGTATATTGATCAAACAAAGATCAAAAATATAAATCAAATACATTTTGAATGTTAATTGACATCCCTGTTTGCTTCTTGAATATTGGAGAAAAAAATTATTAGAATATTTTCTGTATATTGCTAATGCTTAAATATGAGGTAGATAGATGCATCAATAGTGTAAAAATGCATATATATATATACATATACATATACATATACATATACATATACATATACATATACATATACATATACATATACATATA
>JANHFL010009482.1:436629-448962 GCA_032468155.1 Oxyrhabdium leporinum | reverse complement strand
CAGCCAGAGGTGATATTTGCCAGTTCTCCGAACCAATCAAAATTTTCCCTACCGGTTCACTTGAACCGGTGCGAACCGGCTAGATTTCACCTCTGGCAATCGTGACTGTGATATGTTCTTGACGGTTGTACATTCTTGCGGATTACTAAGTTCCCAAATGTTCATCATGCCATTGCAGAGCCACTGCAATGATCATGAACATGAGGATTGGTTGTAAAGTTACTTTTCAGCAACCATTGTAACTCTGAATTATCACTAAACAGGGCAGTTATTGAGCAAGGTCTACCTGTATTCTAACAGCATGCTTTTAAAATCTGTTGTGTCTATTTCTGTTTGCATGTACTTTCAATTAATGTTTAAAGAACTAACAATTGTATTCTGGAAAGGACAATCTCTTCATTATTAACCTTTATGCTTTTTTCTTTTTTCTTTATGATTACTTTCTTAAGGCAGCGGTAAGTTTTCTACTAACATCAATATAAAATTATTAAGCACATTATTTGCTGTTTTGATATGGAGAAAGGTTTTTTTCCCTGATCTTTTGTGAAAATATATAATTTCTCTTGGAAAAGATATCTCTGTACTTAGGCATACTCACTATTTTAACATGATTATATATATATATATATCCTTTCCAACCAAATGAAGTACATTGTATATATAAGTATATGTGTATGTGCACTTATTGGAGAAAAAAATGTGTGTTGGTGATAGAAATTAAATTATGACAGGACTGAAACATATAACACTCCATTTATTCTATTGTCTCTTATGACTATAGCAATACCAGTTTACAGACAGTGAAACAGATGTGGAGGTAATTACAAATATTGCTTTTTAAAGCGAGCAGTGCAGTAAACATCACTGCATACAAATTTAATCTGGTGTGGATATTGTTGTCAATTTAGCTTGCATTTTAAACATGCTATGTTGTATTCCCTGCATCATTTCATTTTCAAATACGGATATTTATTTCTGTAATTTATAAAACAATAGATCTGCTTTCTAGATGAAAACACCTGTTTCACCTTCCATGGAATCTATTCAAAATAAATAAATCAGCGAATATGTGAACAATGATGATTCAGCTAAATTAAACCTTGATTTAAAATCACACATGACATGATGAAATGTTATCAAGTGTTTTGTTAAATTTCAAAATCACACAAACTGTTTTGTGTTTTGTTAAATTTCAAAATCACACAAACTCTTTAAGCATGGGCTAGTGCTTTGGCATGTGAAACAGGCATACAAACAATATATTGGAAAAAAATGTATGTTCCTGAAAACATTAACATCACATATAATTACAACATTCACTATATAGCTGTGTGTATTCATTTTAATGCAACCCTACTGCTTTATTCTTCAATATTTTTTCTCCTTCATCCTTGACATTAAAGACTGACATTGCATTATTGAATATTGATATAATCAGAATTTAACCATTCTGTGTTATTTTTTTCTAAAGGGATTCTTTGAAGACGAGGATGGAAAAGAATATATTTACAAAGAACCTAAGCTCACATCTCTTTCAGAAATTTCCCAGAGGCTACAAAAGCTCTACTCAGATAAATTTGGATCTGAAAATGTCAGGATGATCCAGGATTCTGACAAAGTAGGACCACATATTATTTTATAAGAATTGAAGAAGCTGTAACAAAATCTAAATACAGTAAACCTAATAAATAATTTGAATCATCTGTTGCTATTGTTTAAATAGAATAAAATAAGACTTTACAGATCTTCATTTATTTTAATAATTGTAATAAAGCTAATCTGAGCTTAGTAATACTGCTGAATATGTCAAGATTTTTATGTCAATTTTTCAGCAAAATAGTATGTTTTTAGTTATGAAAGTATTATATCAAGCCTTAAATTAATAAATAACTATATATTCATAACTGAGCATTGTATTATCTACAATTTTTTGAAGGTAAATCCTAAGGATTTGGATTCAAAATATGCCTATATTCAAGTAACACACGTAGTTCCATATTTTGAAGAAAAGGAATTGCAGGAAAGAAAAACGGAGTTTGAAAGAAATCACAACATCCGCCGATTTATGTTCGAAATGCCTTTTACTCAGCTGGGTAAAAGACGAGGCGTGGTGGAAGAGCAATGCAAGCGACGCATCATTCTTACAGGTAGTGCAGAGAAAATGCAGCTCGTTTGTCCTGCCGCTCACCCATCAAACTTATTTTCTTCCCCTCAAATTTCAGAGCAATCTGTGTCTTATTAAAGGTTTGTGTTTATGTCTTACCAACTCTCACAATTCCATTTGGCAGGAAATTGGTATAGGGTTTTTATTCCTACCAAGGATAAGTAAGATTGAATCAGTCATATTCAATCAATTATATTCAGGCACTTTTATGAACATATGAGTGTTGGAAACTAATACAGGACACGCTGTAAACATTTTTCTACCTTTATGCTGACCTTGACCTGTTTAGCTAGCAGTCCTGAAGGAATTAAGAGTCACATTCTTGTAAATATGAAAGTTCTTCAGGTGCATGTTCTATTAGGGTCTTAGAGAGGCAGTGCAAACAGGGTGTAAGGACTGAGCTAATAAGATGTTTTATTTAATAGAAATTACAACTAGTACCAATCACCCTAGGCAAAAATCACCAGACAATGTTAGAGATAATATATGCTTTAAGATGTCATTTTACAATCGCAAAAGTAGGTATCATTTTATGAAAATAATATTTTATCATCCCAATACATTCACTAAAAGTTATGCTGGGATTGGTCACAGCTCTTTAGTGAGAGTATTCTGTGATAAACACAGATTACTTCTATAATATTTTAAGCAAAGACAGTGCTATTACTTTGAATTTTATAGTTCAGATTTTCTCTCTTTGGAGCAGGCTACTTACATCTCTTAAGGTAGTCTGATTCTTTAAATCTGGCACTAAAGCATCATTTGCAACAATTCTAATGGAAAAGACTGTTATGTGTCTTTTCACATTTTTAAACCCATTTTGATTTATGGTAGTATGAGAGACATTCACATTATGTGCATGCTTGAATCTTGTCTTTTATTCATATCCTGTTCTTTTAAACAAATGTAGCCCTACAAAGAGCTGATTTTCCTACAGAACGTAGTTTTTATTGCCTCTCAATTGCCATAAGTTTAGTTATGTCAAGGCCAGATTATATGCTGACTCATGACTACCCTTGCACCATGATTATTGATTGCTTAAGTAAGATGGGATAGCTGTCAGGGATGTTTCTTTCTCACCAAGAAACCAAAACATCCTAGTTTCTTAGATGACAATCTGTAAATTATTCTCAACTTTTACTATACTTGAACCAGCTGATTAATATAAATCAATTAATGTAATGAACACAATTCAAGAAAATAAAAATGAAAAATCAGTGAAATGAAAATCAGTAAAATCAAGAAAAATTAATCAGGATAAAAGTACAAGAACAAAAAACAAGGCAATAAAGAAAAAAATACACTTTAGCAGCAATAGAATTGTATTGATATAAGATAAAAACCAAAGCAATCTAACCTTTTAGAAAGAAGTAGAACTATAATCTTCTCATGCTAGTTCTTTTAACTCAGAATGCTCTACAATAGGTTCATCTTACAATGTGCAGACTAACATAGGAGGAGACTTTTTGTAATTACTTTGGTCGTAGCTATTGTGACCTTAAAGGATATAATTACACCAATCTGGTACTCAGTATACAGCTGAAACATTACAGGTTACAGGACCAAGGACATTTATATGGGCTTCTGTATGATGGCATCATGTTTATAAGAACATTTTGACATCACCGTGGCTTTCTAAATGCTTCTACCTGGAGTTTCATCATTTTGCAACTGGGATCTGAAATCTAGCAGCACCTTTCATGGGAAAAGTGCTAAATAAGGAGTGCATTTTTTTAAAAAAGCATTACATCATTTGTTGATACTTATTTGCTATTCAGGGATAGTATGTTAAGGATGGTCTGCAGACATAACACAAAAAGGAGCACTAATTTCCAAATTGGTGATTTTTTTAGAATATGCATTTTAGGCAAAATCTACTTGGTCCCAATATAAAAAGAACTGCATTAACAGTAAAAAAAAGGTTTTTTTTTAATTTTCAAAACTTTGTGATTGAAATTAACCACATACTTAATCATATTATTTTCTGTCTCTAGTTATAAATTGCTTTCCATATGTAAAAAAGCGGATTCCCATAATGTATCAACAGTACAAAGATTTAAATCCAATTGAGGTAGCCATTGATGAAATGAATAAAAAAAATGCTGAACTCCGGCAACTTTGTTCATCAACGGAAGTTGATATGATCAAACTTCAACTAAAGCTGCAGGGTAGTGTTAGTGTCCAGGTAAGTGCCATACATATTTCATTTGGTATATTTCCTTTTTTTAAAACCACTAAACCATTTCCCTTCCTTTATCATTCAACATCTGCTATTCATTATATTAGTAACCTAAATAATAAAAATCTAATCTAACAAAGAGGAATGGATTTGACCTGGTCTACATTGAGTCACTCTGTCTCTTACAACGAGACATCGTTTTTGTAAGTAGCCCTATTCAGATGGTATATCTCATCCTATTCTAAATCACACAAGAGCTGTCTGAGACACTGAGCAGATTCCCTGCTATGGATTGCCCCTTTCTACTACTTGTGTGTGCGTGATTGGTAATGGACAAGCAGTTTGGATCTAGTCAGAAAAATGCTTCCAACTGTCAGTGACGTTATTTATTTTTCCACAGGGTATAACATGTATTGTAGGAGATTCAGGACATTAATATTATTACAGGAGAAAAAAAACTATATTAATGAACAGCAATTTTTCTTTTAGGTTAATGCTGGTCCATTAGCATACGCCAGAGCTTTCTTGGATGATACAAGCACCAAAAGATATCCAGACAATAAAGTCAAATCACTGAAGGAAATTTTCAGGTAAACATTCTGAATTATTTTTTTTCTTGGACATAAGATGCTTGAATGCTTTTAATTTCATTTTATTTTACTTCCATTTTCATTCCAGGCAGTTTATTGAAACTTGTGGGCAGGCTCTAGAAGTAAACGAACGACTTATAAAAGAAGACCAGATAGAATATCAAGAAGAAATGAAAGCTAACTATAGAGAGATGGCAAAAGAACTCTCTGAAATTATGCATGAGCAAGTATGTACTGAGCTTCATTCAAGATACTCTAGATTATCCTATGGTTAAGAAGCATTATCTCCGTGCCAGTTATCTCGCCTAGAGTTTACCTATCTTGATTTTTCTTTGCTTGGCTGTATGTGTGTATCTATCTAGTACAGATATATAGATATATATATCTGTTTTTGTCTGTACTAGATATATATATATGAGACACTTGGCAACTTTCTTTTTCTCTCACTTTCCCCAATTTTGTCCTGCTAGGAAATAAAAAATAGGTTCTATGATGAGCTATGGTAACATTTGCAGCATAACTACTCAGTAACAGTAGATTGCCATTAGTCACATTTCTGTTTATCAGCTGCTTAGTAAAATTAATATTTTCTGCCAATACTATGTTTGTACAAGATGTAAGCACTATATGTTTGCCATTTCTTGACATGTTTAAATTAAACATACAACATAATTTTAAAAACATCATTTTCCTACAATAGGCATGGAGTACCTCTGTGACATGGATAAAATTTATTTATTTATTGAATTTATATTGCTGCCTATTCGCCCATGGCGACTCAAGTGGCTTGCAGAATATAAAACCACATTTAAAACAATAAAAACAAAAAGAATCAAATAAATTAATATAGTACACTATAATAAAATCACTCCCCAACTCCTACCCTCTGCCCTGGTGACAGCAGATCACACAAGTCATTTAATGGGCTCCATCCCGCTCTGGGTTCCCCAGGCCCACTGGCAGAACCAGGTCTTCAGCGTCTTCTGGAAGAGTATTAGAGTGGGGGCTGTTTTAATCTCTGGGGGGATGATGTTCCAGAGAGAGGGAGCCACCACAGAGAAAGCCCTTCTTTTTGGTCCCACCAGGTGTATTTCCCTCGGGGATGGGACCCACAACATTCCCTGCCTCCCCCACTCTGATGGGTCAGGTAGATGTGACCGGCAAGAGGCGGTCCCTCAGATAACCTGGTCCCAAGCCATGAAGGGCTTTATGCAGCTCCTGCAGGAGAGGTGATACATGTGTGCACCAGGGTCTGTACAAAACCATGCTGGCCGCTGCATTTTGCACTAACTGGAGCAGCCCCATGTAGAGCACATTGCAATAGTCGAGACTGGAAGTGACTAGGGCATGAGTGACTGTGAGTGGGACTATTGGTCCAGGAAATTGCCAACCAATCATGTTCAGCCCACCACTTTCTTCCTCAAGTCAACACAGAGAACTTATTTTTTTTCTGATTAGGAGATATTTGGACTTGAGAACAACTCTTTTTATTACTTTGCAATCTAATATACCAGTTTAAAAAAACCCTCTACTTTGTATTGTTGGAGGACCATTTTCAAAGAGAGCTGGTGAAAATGTGTTCTTCTAAATGCTGCAGACTCCTCCATATTAATTCCCCCTGCACTGGAACTATATTATATTAACAAATGTTAAAAGTATTTTTCTCGTACTGTAAAGCAACAGTTAATTATAAGTCTAATTATTATGTGGGGAAGCAGTATAAGAAGGGAGAGATTTATGTCTGAAAAATCTGCATATGTTTGTTTATGAATGTGCGAATGGGATTCAGACAATCATGTCAGAGTATCATATGCTACAAGGAGGGTGGACCTGCCATTACTGGTATGCAACCCCTGTGTGCTTTTCCAAAACCAGTTTGGATCCTGCTATAATTGGAGCCACTCTTAATATAACTGATCCCAGTGCATGATACAGATTCAGTGGGTGGTGGCTGGCTTGAGTGCCAATAGTTTATGAAAATCTCTCAAGATTTCAGGAGGGAGCAATAAATTTCTCATGAGATTTGCAATCTGGAAGATTTAAGCCGTTCAACTCTCTCTATGTGGTGCTCCTTAGAGGCTTCCAATTATGAAATAATAATCTTGTATTTTAAAAAAGTGGGAAACCAACATCTATTGATCTCTTATTGAAATATCTTATATTTTTATCTTATTATTATAAAGGGTATACTCTTTTTTTGCAAAGTTTAAATACCTATTTTGCTTTCCTAAATACTTATTAAAGAAATTAAACAGATTTTCTTTGAGAAAAGTGTTATCATGTTCCATAGAAACCTTAATGGGCATCTCTCTTCCTTCCTTTTCTTTTTCCCTATGCTGCTTTGAAAATGTGATCAGCTGGGATGGTAATATCTTTTAGTTTCTTTCTAGTTTTCTCTTTCTTTTAGTTACGTTTTATTTGACTTTAACTTATTAACACAAGACAAATCGCATTACCCTCGTTTATATTGCATATTAGATTTGTTTTTAATAAATGAAGTAGTTTCTCGTTCTCTAGTCCTAGTTTACCATACAGGTAGTGTAGGCAGTCTTCCCCAAGCTAATAATTTCAAGTTACTGTGCTCTGCAATTCTTGACATCTCTAGCCAGCAGGATCTAGGACAATTCTGCATTGCCATGGCCAGCTCACCACCGCCTAGTCACTTCTGCCAATTCACTGCTGCCAAGCCGCTGTAGGACAACTCCACATGGCCAACTCAATGAGGCAACTCTTCATGGGTGACCAGAGGGAGAGCCAGGAGAGCAAGCGGGTGAGTGAGGGCTTCCCATTTTCATATCTCCTGCCACCACCACCCCAAACTCAGGACTGAAGAGACAAGGGGCAGTGGCAGTAGGTGATGTGAAAATGGGATGCCCCTGGCTGCCGCCACCTCCCCATCACCCACCGCCATCCTTGGTTTCTTTGGCCCAAAGCTTCACAGCAGTGGGGATGGTGGCCAGGGAGGTGAAAATGGGAAGCCACTGCTGCTCTGCACTCTGCCTACCCACTTGCTCACCCAGCTCTTCTTTTGGCGAGTTGGTCATGTGGAGTTGTCCTGTGGTGACTTGGCGGTGATGGGTTGGGACAGGCAACTTAGCAGAGTTGTCTGCGGTGAGCTGTCCATGCCGATTGTCCCATTCCATAGCCAGCATAATTATTGGTGATTGTGACTAGGAATGGTAAGAACTGCACTCAGAGCTATCTGCAACCTACTTGATTAGGTAACAAAAGCAGAAATAAGTTCTGAAAAACTTCATTTTGTGTACTGACTCCTCTCCCCCACTGACATTTATTTTCACTTTTGCTTAATCATTCCTTGCCATACTGTGCAGATGTGAATTGTTAATATTAACTGTGATTGAGATCAGTAAGCCAGCTTCTAAAACCTGTATGACATTGCATATTTTTCAATTACTCAAAAATATTTGGCTTAGATATCAGAAATAAAATATCTATCTCCAACCTTATTTGACTAATTTCAGTCTTTACAAATTGTCCTGAACCAGTAAATCCAGTTTTCATGTTTTGCTATTGTGTAATTGAAAAATTATCAGTTAGATAAGATTAATGTGCTTTATTTTTTTAAAGAAAAAGTTATTTTCTTGGGCAAAAATAGCAAATATGCTCAGTATAGAAGTGGGCTTTATTTAATGTACCTTCATGCTACATAATCAATTGTTGTCTTTCATGTCTGTGACTGGCAATGAAAGACTTATATTGATCCATAACTGTATTGCCACTAGAGAAGTCAGCCAACCCTCATTGCAATAACATATATGGGATGTATATTCCCTTTAAATAATTGGGGTGGTGTCGTCAGGTAAATAATTTTGTCTCTTTCTAAAACTCATAGAGGGATGATATGCTGTTCTCATTTTAAAAATTACATTTTGCAAGGGATATTCATAATTGGCTGATATCCTAATCTTTACAAAGATGATTATTCTTTACAGTGTTCTCAGCCTGTATATGTAAGACACCCTTTTTTCTTTTTTAAGATTACTGCTGTGGAAGAAAAGGCCAATGTAATGTCCAACTCACTACACATTTTCAATGCCATTAGTGGGACAGCAACAAGCACAACAATTCATGGAGTGCCCAGCTCTTCTTCAATTGCATAACTGTCTTATACATGAAAGTACCTTGACTTTGGAACAAGAGGGTTTGGGGATAACTTGCTAACTCAGGATGAAATCAAAAATTGTGAAAGAACTATGCAGACTCTAGTTATTGTATCAATCAGGTGTAAGGAAATAAGACATCAAAAATGCACATATTTTTATATTATGCTTGCAATATTATATGTTCTGAGGAGTATTTAGGAAAACTGATCCCAAAAGGATTTCATGAAGTGAATGGCACAACGTAGGCAGATTTGGGACATGTGTATAGACACAAACTTATGAGAGTATTGCTGAAGTTATGCACATATGAACTGATTAAAGTATTAACCACTATGAATAAATAAGCACTAAACAGAGGTGTTAATGTAAGTAGAAGTAGCTTTTTATAATGTCAACTAGCAGTTGTGCTCTATTTTATAACTTACTGGCATTTTGGAGAGCTTAAAAGCTTCAAATGAATCAAGTATTTGCTTCCAATCAATGGCGACTACATGATATTATCTTAAATAATAAATGTAAAAGTTTGTTAATACAGCTTATAAGGTCTATATAAATGTATTGCATTTTAAATATTTTTAATATTCATACTCACTTTCATCCTTTTACAACTGTGATGGAATCATGTTCATTCCAAGTAAATGTTCTATTTTCTTTTACATTTTATTTGTATATATGAAGTGCAATATGAAGTTGTATACACTTTCTGTAACATTATGCACTGTTTTAAAAAGAAAACACCTAATTTTGCCAAAGTGATGGAATATAAAAGTGGTGATAACTACTGTGGAAATGGTGATGTAATTTAAGGCTTTTGCTGTGTTGCTTGAAGTCATGAATAATTTTATACCTGAGAAAGATAAAGGTTTTAATTTTATTTAACTGGAATCACTGTCCTGCTGTAATTAAACATTATGTATAACATCTATATTTTTAAAAAAGTTTAATTTATGTGCAATTTATTTGGATCTTTTTATTTTGCAAAATGTATCACTAAAATCAAGTATTACATTATTTTAATAAATAATATTTTCATATTCTTTTTTTGACATATTTGGTTTAGGTATTGTGCTATTCTTAAGATTTGCAATAAACGATACTACTCATATGTGTAACTTGGAAATTCTGATTTATTATATAGAGATGTTGATAGAAATTATTACCATAGCTAGATTTCTTGACGTTTGAGATAGTTGTTTAGTTAAATTCCTTGATATATGCATTAGAAACTTAATGATTTCCTACTATTCCATTTTTAGAATACCTTTAATTTGTGCAAACAGTATACTAAATTCAATGTTGGCTACCAATATACCGCTTATATTTTTAATTTAATGGAGGGCCCAGATCCAGCTGAATTACAGAATATTGAAGGAACTTGCCGAATATCTGGCTGAACTTTATACATTTTGATCCTGGACAATGAATGAAATGTCAAATTCAAACAAAATCTTCAAAAATGGGAAAAAGGAAGATCCAGAGAACTAGACTGCTCAAACTGATATAGATCTAAGAAATTTCCAAAGCAGATCATAAGATACTGACATACACACATACACACACACCACAAAATATAATTGCCAGCAAATACTAGAAGAAATCTCATCGGATTACTTAAACTCATTTTTTTTTAAATTACTTTAACAGATAGTTTCAGAAAAATATTTGAAAAAGTACCCTATAATGTTTTGACTAACAAGCTAGTTAAATGATAGTATGACAAGTGAGAATTAATTATCTCATTAGGAATCATCAGAACTTTGTTTATGTACAACATGAGCAGGAAATTAAGTTTCTTTTTTTATTCAAAAAATAAGTAAAGCTCAGACAATGTCATGGGCTACATCAGAAACAGCTAGATCAGGAAATAAGGCAAAGCATAAATAAATATGTGAATAAATGAAGTGACTGCTGTATTTTTCCTAATAACTACCATCTATCAGAGTCCAAGTGCTGAAACTGCCTTTTCTTCTCACCTCCTTGCACTCCTGCATCTTGTGGGCTAAAATCTAATTTATGTCAGTTTCACATGACTAAATTCCAAGTTAAATAATAAAATGGGCATAATTCCTTCATTAGATGAAGGGCTGATCATTCCAAATGCTTTTGTGAGGAAAGATATTTATAAGCACAACGAGGGGGTTGAAGTAGAATTGTATATCTTATAAATATATGCAGGTGGGAATGTTAAAATGGCATTCTCTCTGGTTTGTAAAGGGATATCCCTGGCATGCTTATACCTTTTTATCCAAGTAATCCTTCCTCCAATAATTGCCTGAGAAATTGGGGAATGGGGAGGGGGGAATGGACTGGAAAGAGGAATCCCTACCTTTAGGAGAACTTGAGTTTTGTTTTGTTTTGTTTGGGTTTGAGGTTTGATTCCAGTTTTCCCAGGTGAAAATCCCAGTTCTTCCCTCTGCATGACACAATTAGATTAAAAGCCCTACTGATGCCCTATTGATCCTGCATACATGATCATTGTTATATGGACAGGAATATAAATAACAAAATGCTTTGTCAGCTATAAGTACTCTGAATTGCAACAATATTATGGATTTCTGTTATCTGGGTTACCTGATAGTGTAGAACAGCGGATGTCCAAATATGTTGTGACACACACAGCCTGCTTAATCTGTCCTTATTTTATTGTTGATCCATTACTGTAGTCTTACATTTGCAGTTTCACTGACACATTTTAAGAAGGAGCACACCCTTCAAAGTATTTCACATCTAGACAGGCAAAACTGGTTGTTGGATATTGCCTGTCCTACATCTTTAGTTTCTCTGATGTTGACTTTACACACTAGAAGTTGTTTTCTGCTTCATTCTACAAAGGCCACCAACTGAATGAAAAAAGGAAGGGGATTTTAAATTGACACTGTAATCCAGCTGAATTGATATCTTTATCTACTTATATGGACTGTGATAGAAACCTAAAGAGAAAAAAAATACAAAATACTTAATATTATTAGTCATATAGATTTAACAATATTGGGAGTTATTGTCTATTTTATTGTGTTTGATTATACAAGGCAGACCTCAAAGGAAAAAATATAGTTAATTTGCTCATAACATTTCAACGACAATATATTCCCCAGCCTTTCTTTACTGCTCCAGCTTTTGCCTGTAATTTTAAACGACCAGCAATAAAGATACAGGTAGTCTTCAACTTATGACAATTGAGCCCAACATTTCTGTTGATAAGCCTTTCCTGACTGAGGGGTTTTTAAATGGGTTTTAAATTTTTAGGGGGTAAACGGGGTTTTAGAGGATTTTTAT
>JANHFL010009482.1:425177-436529 GCA_032468155.1 Oxyrhabdium leporinum | reverse complement strand
GTTAAGTGGATCTGGCTTCCCCATTGACTTTGTTGTCATGGACCCCCAAGACTTTTCTTCAAGCCTTCGTGGGTCCCCTGTGCCAATATCAAGGCCCCCCAAGGGTCCACAGACCATAGGTTGAGAACCACTGGCCTAGCCTATCCTTTTGCATTATTTTTTATTATTATTATTATTATTATTATTATTATTATTATTATTATTATTATATAACTGAAAATCTGAAATCACAGTTATCAATTCTTTAGCTGGTATAGTATATGTGCTGATCCATGCGGTCTGGCCTTTTATAATTGACAGATCAAAATTTTCTCAATGCAGGTATTTTCTAAATGCTGTCCAAGATTTTTTGGTATGGCACCCAGTGTACCAATAACAGTTTATTATCATTATGCATGGATAATCTACAGTCGGATTCACAGTGTGAGACTGGTGGAAATTTAATAATTCAAGGCTAACTACAAACAATGGCATGGCAAAGTATCAACAACAATGCATTGGAAGATCTGCAAGAAATTCTATTTGCTTGCAAGCAAGAGCTGGTTTGGCCATAAAATAAAGTAATAGAAGATGAAGAAGCTAAAGTGATATAGGATTTTAATTCAAACAGACAGGCACCTGCCATGTGACACCCGAGATGGAGCAATTGTCATTAAGGAAGTCAAAAAAGTCTGAATGTGGCAGCACCTGGAGACAGAAGAATAGAAGGGAAAGAACTGGAGAAAATCATAAAATAACAAGCAATAAAGAGCTGCAAATTTAAGCAGAAGGAAAGCAAAGATAGTACCAATAAGGACAGGTGCCTTGGTGCAATCTCAAAACATGTGGAGCACCACTTGAACACCATTGGCTTTGACAAAATCCCTATCAGTCAATTGCAAAAGGCAACTTCGCTTGGAACAACTGATATCCTGTGACAATAACAGCACCAAACAGTATAGGTCCATCCTACCAGTAGGTTCTTGAGAAGGAATTGACAGATGGATCAAAATGCCAAATCCAGTGTAAAAATCTGGCTGTATGATGAACCATGATAATAATAATGTTCAAATGTCAAAGGAATAATATACATGCTCATGTTAAAGGAATTATTATAAATCTAAAAGTATCATTGATTTCATTGTTTGAGAGCAACATTTGAGAAAATTAATGATACAAGAGTAAATGAAATGTTTTGAGCGCGGGACACTTCAACAGTATCAGGTGTAACTTTTTTGTATTTTTAAAAATTATATTTGCATTAAGCATTTTCAAAGGAAAAGAGTAGACACTATTTTAAAAAGGGCAAAAAACGGTAAATATACATGTCCCAAGATAATGTTGCAAGATTGAATCTGGGTCGGTCACTGGAACCAGAGGTTTACTCTTCCGAGAGAAGTTCCCTGAAGATAGGCTCTATCACGAGTCCAAAAGCTCAGAAAAGTAAATCTTTGCTCCCGGTGATTGATCCCGATTCAATCTTGCAAAAAAATGGTAAACTCAAGCACAAAATGGATGAAGAAAATTTACATGTATCACAGAATTAGGCTATGTTTTCATATTTCTTTAATTAGTTTAACCAAAATAGGACAACTTTGTCATGACAAATTATTGTTAAAGTGGAGGTAATATAGAAATATCAACAACAGCACTGTGTAAATCATATGCCATATGCTAAATAAAAATAAAACTTACAGTAATTCTGGCCCAGCAATTAAAACTTTATATTAAAAGAAACCTAAATTTTGGATGGTACAAACTCATATTTAGAATTTTAAGGCAAAATGGTTTTTAAGTTGAATTAAAATTTGTGTTAGATTTACCTTTGAAATACAAAGTTTTAGGCATGGAATTAACTGAGAGTTAATTAGCCACTTTTTTGCAGAAGAAATTGTCTATACTTTTTGATTGGAAGCATAGAATATACTTAAAACAATAGACATGTATAATTCAATATATTTTGTAAGGTTTAGTCATTTTTAACTAAAAATAGATTGGAAGGGTAATTCAGATGTTAACATTTGTTTTAGCTTTTCTTTTTATCGAATGCCTTTATTTTCTTTAGAATTGAAAACAAGTTGAGATAAATATTTAACCATTATATAAGAATTAAAGGGAACAAGTAGTTTATTAGACCTACTTTTTAGAATGTAGGTAAGTAGAACTCAATTATTTCTTGGAATTTGCCCATCATCTTGCTCTATAACCTTTAATTGAATAGTGATGATTCATATTTGGTTTTCATTTTCAGTTATTAGAGATTTTTAAAACTCTTATGCAGATCTTTAAGCCTTTCTTAGAATCTTGCAGGTATTGTACCTGAACTGGAAATCTAAATTTAGGTTAAATTTAATCCTATGTATTGAAGTAGAGGCTTGTGGAATTGCATGATGATGACGTCTCATTGAAATGTCTTGCTTTTTTCAAAAACTTTTTTCACGCTTTGCTGAAAGAGCAATTCCCAATTTAATCTTTAGAAAATTTAGTGATATCTTGACCTCAGCAAATGCAATATGACTTCTTTTCTAGCAAGTTATCTTCTCATTCAAAATGTATAAAACATCCAAATGTTTTCCCAAATCCAGGATACTTGTAGGATATCAACAGTTCCACCCCACCATCTAATCAGTTGTATATATGGATTTCCTCTTATATTGGAATATCGGTCTGACTTACAGTACTTGCTGCCACTTCTCTGAGGTTTTAAGAAACAATGCAACATGTACTTCTTTGGCAGAGATGGGGCAGTAGTGACTTTCTCGGAAGTGATAGCTTCCGTACTGATTACAAATCCCAGAAAGACATGTTCTACCTTTAGGGCACTTCCATTCTCTAGCTAAAGCAGTATGAAGTTGATCCATTATTGCTGTCTGATATGTCAAGCTTGAAATGCTGACAATGATGAGCAAACACCCTGTCCTGCTCCAAATGTATTTATTTATCATGTTTAAGAACTGCCCTCAGGGAGGAATTCTGAGTTGTGTACAAATAAAACATCAAAAGCATAAAAAGCATATAAAATTTAAAAGAGGCAAGAAATATTAAGAATCTATTAAAAGGCAGAGTGGGCTTTCAATGCACTAACCAGCCCTACAGTAGCATGTTCCTCCTCTTTGTGCAAAAACAAGGCCGCAGAGGCATACTTTCACAATTTTCCGGAAGGCCAAGAGTAGGGGCCACTTTATTGTAGATTGCTGTATTAATGGATTTTACTTAGTCCTCACTGCATGGAAAGAAAAGTGCCCACTTTCCTACATGTGAAAAAACTGGGTGGCTTCTATGAGAGGAAGTTGAAAAGGTATCAGTCACATTTCCCAACAAAATTTGTTTTTTGTTGTTTTTTATTATCCCCCCAAAAAACCCCATAGAACCAAAATCATCTCATTCTGCTCATGAAGACAGATGGAATTATGTGATCACAGAAATCAGGAGCTCCTTTGTGTTTGGCAGAGTCCATTTGTGGAAATGTCCTTATACGCTCCAGGATCTTCACCTTGTTTTTGGAAAATGCATCAAAATGGAAAAAAGTAGGATAAATTCTCCCCTCATTATAGTTGAATAGAAGCTGCTGGCTGCAGTTGCTCTTGGGGAATAGCCAATTGACTGAGAGCAAAAAGATTTACTACTAGGTGAATCTTTATTTCCGTGCATGAGGCATGTTTTTGTTTGTCTTCCGCCTCTGCAGAACAACTCTGAGGTCATACCTTTATCTCCAATTAAGATTATGTAATTGCAATTATATTTTTAAATGTTTTAAGCTTTAAAAGTGAATTCCAGTATGGGCACAATAAAGGTATCTACAGGGTATCTATTCCTATGATCTGCAGGATCTACAGAGTATCTTGTCAGATTGGGGTGTCCACTTGTCAAAATTCTGGCTGGGTTCCCACACAACAAAAAGGGGCGACATTCCTCCAGATAACTAGGAGACTTCAGCACCTGGCCTACTTTCCAAAGCATTCCAGATATCCCACAAGCCAACAACCTGCAATCTCTCTCAGGTCACCTCAAAGTAGCAGACAGCTGATGCTCAACTTTGAGATGAGAAAGGGAGGAGGAAGAGGTGGAACAGGCGGACTGAGGTTCCATCCTGGCTCAGGAGACAAAGAGTATCCTTTCATTGGGTTATTCATTTCTGTGACTATGTCATTCCTGCCACTTAGCCTCCTGACAGAAATACAACAAGGAATAATCAACTGCCAAAATCCAGTCTGATCTAGTGGTTAAGGCATCAGGCTACAAACAGAAGACCGTGTGCCCAAGTACCACCTTAGCCATGAAAGCCAGCTGGGAGATCTGGGGTCAGTCACTCTCTCTCAGCCCAACTCAACTCTCAGGACTGTTGTGGGGAAAAATAGGAGGAGGAAGGTATGTTGGATAAGTTCACCACCTTGAATTGTTTGTAAAAATAATAAAGGCAGGATATAAATACAAATTAAATAAACTGGAAGAGAGACATGAGGGAAAGGAAGCTTTACTTCCAAAGGCATTGGATAAAGAACCCAGGTCTTGTTATCTGCAATTCACCCTAGGAAGCAAGGTGGAGACCAGCAAGACAATTGGTCTACCAGTATCCAGGACAAGAACAAGCATCACTGGGGAAGAAACATACCTTTCATGACTCCTGGAGCAGAGTAACATCAAGATTGATAGGTGCATACAGGAATGAACAAGAGACTGCAGACCGCCAACCAGAGGCCTTGCAACACATTCTGAAAGGCAAGAGGAAAAGACGTTTTCACCTATCGTCCCTGGTTTTCTGCATTCATTGGCTCTTAAACCCCAAGGCTATCTCACATATTTTTATTGAAAAATCTGAAAAGAAAAAGAGGCAAATAAGGGGAAAGGACTCCAAAAGAAGTCATATGCTCCCCTTTAGGTTATTGAAAATGACAGTAGACAATTGGGCCTAAGAAAACTTCAGACATGGAAATATCCTGGTGGGTACAAGGAAAAGGCTGCAGACACAAAAGCTTCATAGTATTACAGCACAAAACTAAATCTTATTTCCTGATATAATGTTTCCATTCATTGCAACTATAACCCCATGATTCCCATCGTCCCATGTACACTATCAATAGCTAGGTTTTCTGATAAATGCCTGGTCATCTATCTCCTCTACCTTCCTCCATTTCCCAGTACTTTCTTACCCTTCCAGTACTTCAGATTGTACTGCAATGGCAACAGATCTCATTCCCAGACCTTTGATCCTGGAACGATACGTTCAGGCCCTGCTGCTAAAGCTTTATAACCCACTGTTTGCTAGTTGTTTATTATGATTTCTCTTCAATTTCTATCTTGGCACATGACCTTTTGGGCTGGGGTATTTAATATGTGCTACTGCTAATAGCATGAGTGTAGTTCAAGGCCAGAGAGTAAAGTTAACTTTGCGTACTTTGTGCTTGTTTCACTTGTGCATCAGAGACTGCTTAACAAGGTAAGTTTCCAGCCCTTCAGTGCCATTTAAAATCACATCATTCCTCTTTGCCACGTGGAAGTATAGGCGGTGCGTTCCTTCCAGATTGTGTACATTTAGAGAGTGCCTTTAAATTACCTTAGAGGTGTCTGTGGTCACTATCTGCTAGAAGAACGAAGTGACTGGGGTGATAGTAGATCACTAAAACTGATCCAATGAAAGATTAGTCAAGTCAAACATCAGTCAATATTTCCTTTGAGGACCACTATCAAGTATTGGAGAGCTTGTTATATGCAAATTTTAACTCTGCCCACCTGCAAATGGGCCACTACATTTTGCACCAGCTAAAGCGTCTAAGTAGAAAAATGTAGGAAAGTTTATCATTTAACTTTCTGAAAAAAGATCTCAGTTTCAATAGATTCAAGGTATCCCAGGAAGAAAGATTGATGACACATATGTAGTGTCTAAAATTTGTGAACTCTTTTGAATTTTTAATATTTCTGTGTAAATATGATCTAAAACATGGTCTGTTCTCCACCAAGTCCTAAAATTAAACGAATGAGTCAAAATATATATGCTTGTTCATTTATTTATTGGGGACAATGATCCCAAGCTGCTACATATTGTTGAGTAATAGACAGATGTGAACCTCTAGGAATATCAGTTCATTTGAAGGGGAAATTAGAGTCAGGTGTTTCAATCAATGGGATGGTAATCAGATGTGAATGTGGGAGGTTAAGCCTTATTTAACAGACAGATTTCTGGCTATTCACAGCTGATCTCACAACACAGGTCTGAGTCATGGTTTGAATAAAGGAAATTGCTGGGGACTGCTCAAAAACACAGTTGTAAATGTTTGCCAGGCTGGAAAAGATTATGAAAACTATTTTCAAGGAATTTGGACTCTGCCAATCTACTAATAGGCAAATTGTGTTCATAAAGAAGCAATTCAACACTCTTGTTAGCTTCCCTCAGAATGGACAATCGGCCAAGATTACACCAAGTGCAAGGTGTATAATATTCCAGGAGGTCTCCAAGAACTTACATAATGTCTACAAAAGTCAAAGGTGCACTTGTTGGTGTTTCTGAGACTCACAGCAGAAGAACTCTGATCAATAGCATGCATGGCAGAGTTGCAAGGAGAAGGCCACTAGTCTCCAAAATGAACATTGCTGCCTGTCTACAATTTGCAGGAGGAAAAGTCTGGATAATAGTCTGATAAAATTTGAGTCTAAAGGAACAGTGGGGGTGGAGAAAACATCTCAAAATAGACCTTCCTTAATTCTTTTGAGGGGAAGAGGTACTTTTATAGTTGAAGATTCTGTTTCTGTAATCTCAATAAACATATTGTTAATACATGTAGTTGGTGTGTTTTCTCTGGGTTACTTGGAAGTGGTAATATGAAAGACCATGTGGATAAGCCAGAAGCTATTAGAAGAATATTCTGTGGATGGATGTCATAAAAAAAAAACTTTTTGACTTGAATGAAAAATGTTTGGCAAAAAGCAAACGCAATCCAGCATAAGATTCATATTATATGCTGAAATTGATTAGAAGCACAATGAATTAAATATTTTCAGCCATGGTTACCTTTTAGGACAACTTGATAATCCATTTAAAAAAAAAATGAACAATGCATTATGTCGCATATTTTCAAGAACGCTGAATCTGCAATCATAGGATTCTTACAATATAGTTCTTAGCAATTGATATGTTTATGAAAGGTTTGTGAACTCCTTCACCATAATTTTTTAAAAAGGACCAATTGGAGAACACCCAGAGAACCATCAACAGCATCTTCAAAGAAATCCAGCTTACCAGAGAACAACTTACTACCTATCCTGGCAGAACGCATCCATGAACTAGTGGTGAAAAGACATGATGAAAACTCTTTATTTTCACAACATATGGACAGACTTAATCATAATTTCAATTGGGAAACTGTGACCATCCTAGACCAAGCCGAGTACAAAAATGCTACCAAATTTCTAGAAGCCTGGCACTCTTAGACTTAGAATAACTTTATTGTCACTTTGAATGTACACAAATTGGCATACATTAAAATGAAATTTCATTGCATACAGCACTCAAAGGCTCACCACCTCCAATACATAAACGTGACAAAATAAATACAAAATTATGAATATACCCACATATACTAGATGACACAGAGAAACCCTGTAGTCTAGTTCTGATGTATAAATGTACATGGCGAGAAAAACGATTCTTGCAAGTTTACCAGACAGATGGCATAGGAAACAAAGCTATTACAGAATCTGGTAGTCCTGCTAGAAATACTTCGAAACCTCTCTGACAAATTGGCCATCAATGGACATATAAACATGTACAATATCTACATACTTTGCAAAAGAGACAATCAATAAGCCAAAAACAGAACAAAAAGACCAAAACACCTCCCCACCAGCAATCAGCATCCAGAGGAGTGTAGATTAACTCCAAGATTAACATCAGACCAACAATCAAGTAAACAATATCCCAATCAAGGAACTGCCAAACAAGCCAACAGTAAACAGCCCTCCAAGACCATCTCCACTAACACTGACAGGGCAAGCCACTAGAATATAAACTCAGAGCAAACCCCACTCCTTACCAGCACTGATGATGTTATCTAGTTTGGGTAATGAAACATCTGCAAGAAAGCAATCAAACATAGAGAGTACCAAGGACCCCTCAGTTAACAATTAAAAACAAAAAGCTAAAAATACAAACATAAAATAGCAGCTGAGCAGCAACACAGAACAAATATCCACAATCACTGCAGCAAAGAAACAGGTTCATTCACGTTACTTGCAAGTACTTTCTTTGATGTAGCTAAATTTAGTGTGCACACACGATAATAATTTGCTTGTCTGAAATTTGAAAAGTTGAAAATTTCCTCAAAAGCCTACATAACATTTTTAGAAAATACATAGTGTACTTTTTACTATTTGTAGATAACAAAACGAACCAAACTCCCATTAAATCCTATTGCCCCAAATTGCTACATCAGTTTATTTTAAATTGTGTTGCTGTACCTGTAGAAAAAGTTGTTCACTCTGGAATGAATATGGAAGTCCCTTATTGATTGTTAACACATTAAGTTCCACAATCAGATGTGTGTGTGTGTGTGTCTATACACACACACACACACACACACAAATAATTCAGGCTAAATCATGGCACAAAGTTTACACTGTATCTTACTGATGTCATATCCACAGTTTCCACTGAGGGAGGGAGGCAGGAGAAAAGAATGCAGCCACTTAAAACAAGCTTATATTCTTTTGAAAAGGATATTCTAGGTGAGATTGGTGGTATACAATTCTAATAAATAAAATATTCTCCAGCTTAATGTACATTAATTAGCAGACCTGTTTAATATATGGGATTCAACTCTGTAAGGATCTGCTTCCTGTATTCTAAGGTTGAAAATAAGGATTTAAGTTTACAAATTTGATAGATAAATATATATACATTTAAGAATAGTACCCTTTTAAGTTGATATTAGCAATGGGGTGCCAAAAAGTAAAAGCAGAATAATATTATGGGTGTATGTTGTTCTGGTTAGTGATTGTTAAGTCATAATAAGTACAAGTATTTTTTTTAAAGGAACAACAATATATTTAAGAGATATACAACTTTTTGCATAATTAAGGAACAAGTGATAGCTGTGGTTTACCATATGTAAAAGAAGTACCGTACTTTGTAATTAATGATGTAGACTATCTAATTAAGCCATATGTTGTAAGAAATGTTTTGCTTTAGGTGCCAGAGGACTTATTGGACACTTCCACAACCCCACTATTTCTACTTCCCAATTCTTCAAAAGTTAATCTGAAGGTGATCTATGATTATGTTTCCTTCAGAGGCCTCAGAACACTGAGAGAAAAATCACTGCCTAAATTCAAGTTGCCACCAATCTGGGACTAAAAAAAAAAGTTCCATTTCTACAACGCACAAGAACATCTTTAAAAATGGATTATACTCCACTAGCACATCCAAGGTATATTTCTTTGGTAACATGCTAAATAAGTCTCTAATTAAAGGCCTTTTTAATGGAGAGTTAAAATGGTGTCAAGCCATTTTTATTGTTGGAAAGCAAGAGGAAGAAACTGGGAAGAGGGGTGAGGAAAAGTCATATAGCTAGAAAACAGAGCATTCACAAGCAGTCTTAGGTGTTGGGAGTTAAATTTGCTTTGTTTTATTGAATACATTTTTATTGGTCACTTGAGAATACTCACAAGCACCAGAGAGTTGCAGTGTTTCAAACAAAGACCCATTACTGGTATTTCAAAAATATCAAGATTAGGAAACAAATTAGATCGGCTCTTGTCTACAGCTACTTTGAATTAAATGTCATCAAAACACATATCAATCACAAAAACATACATAAAACTTGATATTACCAAGAACATTGTTTGCTACATTTTGCTTTCTTTGGTATTTACTACTTTTTGACTAATACATCCGTTATTTAAGTTTCTTCAAATATTAGCAATCCATAAAAACAATTATAACACTAAAATGGATTACTAAATAATAGAAGAACTTCTACATTAGCAGAATGGAAGAGTCTGGTTTTTTTTCCTATCCGCCTTTAAAAAAAATACTTACCTGACTTTCAGGCCAAGAAATTGAAAGTGCTAAATCAAAATATCTTGATCCCACTGCCTTTTATTTCTATCAAATGGTTTATACATATCTCTTACTCATTCTGTATTTTTTCTTAAGTCTGTTTGGGTCTATTTCCCTTCCCTGCCTCATCATCTCCTGTTCTTACAACTTTCCTCTCCTCTCCCTCAATTTTGATCTGGTAGCATTTTAAAAATCCACCTAAAATACTTTCAATTCTCTTCCCATCCAACAATTTGACTTCAACAGGTGCCTCCTGAGCAGCAAATGAGACAGAAGCAGCACCTGTTGGATTTCTGTCCCATCACGGTACATATAAAGGCACAGGAGGACTAAGGGATAAAGGCAGCGCCGCTTGTGGTGATGGGCTCGATTGTCCTCCCTTCTCGATTCCTTGTTAACGAGGTGCCAAATCAAGGAGCGGGGAGGTCGAGAGCCGGCCTTTTCCTCCCACTCCCTGCCCTACAAATTCCTCCTGGCGCGATGGAGGAAAGCGGTTTGCCTCTTTCCTCTCGGGTGTTTTTCACTCTCGGGCGTGAGGGCGGCAGACCCAGTTCTTCCCTGCCCGCCGCCTACCTCCTTTCCCGTTTTCTTGGCCAGGCAGGGGTAGGACTTGGAGTCCGGCCAAGGCAGAGGCTTTAAAGAAACCGACCTCCGTCGCCTCCGTCCCTTTCCACCTCAGCATCTGCCCCAAGTAGGACCGCCGAGAGCAGCACCAAGGGCAGCCCAAATGGGTACGTACGGGAAAGGAAAGGGGTTGGCGCAGCGGCCGGACCCGAGGGTCACCGCGCGGGTCTCCGAAAGGAGCCAAGTCTCCCGGCCTCGAAGAGCAAATGCCGGTTGCTTCCCTCGCTCGGGCTCCCCCCCCCCCCCCGTTACTTCACCGGGTCGGGAGGCGTCTCTTCGCGTTTAAGGCGCCTTGGGAGCACTTCTGCGCCCTTAGGCTGCAATTGCGCTCTATCCGATTCTCTTCGGGGAAGCCCCACAGAAGGTTACTTCTGAGGAGACTACTGTGGGGCGAGGAAGCTAGGCGGTTCCCCGGATTTTTTTTTAGCCCAGAGTTACCCCTCTCCCTCACGGGAGCGGGGATGGTGGCTTGTATTCCCCGTAAAGCGGGCGCACGCAGGGAGCACCGCAAGCGTGGCCAACCGTGGGCGGCAAAATGAAAAGAAAATCCTTGCTTAAGACAGTCTAGGGAGATTCTCAGTCATCCAGGTCGTGGTTGTCTCGTGCTTTTTTAATTTTTCCCAAGAGGCAACTGGACTTTCTTGTTTTTCTTTGAAGACGTTTAGCATCTCAACCAAGAAGCTTCTTCAAGCACTTCT
>JANHFL010009482.1:399449-419262 GCA_032468155.1 Oxyrhabdium leporinum | reverse complement strand
CTTTCTCATTGCAGTATTCCTATTCAGATTTATATTTTATAGATTTGCAATAGAAGATCAGCTTTAAATATTGCTGGTGTAATGCCTGTAATTCAAAAATAAAGCTAAAATTCCTTCCTCTCAGTAAGAAATGACTGTTGTACCGTTGCACTGTATTGTTACTATTATTAAAAGTACTTATTTTTCATTTTTGTTTTTGTTTTCCACACAGAGGAAAGTAAAGGAAAGCACAGGGTAAGTGTTTATACTGAAAAACATGGAAACTTTGTTCTTATTGGACCCCTACTCTTTTCTTCTTTTTTCTAAGAACACATTACTTGTACTCTATAATCTCTGACAGCTTCTAGTGCAAAATTCAGGGCTGATTTTTGTCTTTGCCTATAATTATGCTAACCTAATCTCTTTGTAGCCTTTGCAGGTAGTCCTTGACTTACAACAGTTCATTTAGTGACCGTTCAAAGTTACAGCGGCACTGACTTTTGATCATTTTTCACATGACCGTTGCAGCATCTCCATGGTCACATGATCAAAATTCAGATGCTTGGCAACTGGTTCATATTTATGACGGTTGCAGTGTCTTGGGGGTCATGTGATCATCTTTTGCGAACTCCTGACAAGAAAAGTCAATGGGGAGCCAGATTTACTTAACAATTGTGTTGCTAACTTAATGACTACAATGATTCACTTAACAAGAGTGGCAAGAAAAGAGGTAAAATGGGGCAAAACTCACTTAACAAATGTTTCACTTAGCAACATAAATATTTGGCAACATCAATTATGGTCATAAGTCAAGGACTATTTATTGACTAGTAGTTTGGAAAGCAAAACAGATATTACATCAAGATGTTACAAATCTTTTTCTGATTAACTTATTATGGTTAATCTATAGTTAATATACATGTTTGAGTTTTAATTAAATCTAGCAAAAATTATATATTAGGGGTTTTAATGGTGTTAGTAGATTTATCTAATGAATTTGTCTGTAGTACTTAGCTATCCTGTTGGAGGCTGGACATCAACATACAGTATATTCCAATATAGCATCATCCCCTCATTTCTATTTTCTTCATCCCCTCCATTTTAATTTATAGAGCAGTTACAGAGTAATGCTACCTAGTCGCTCCTGAATCCTTGCTACTTCCAGGCCAAATGTACTTGGAGAGGGAGCAGTTTATAAATACTTTGTAGTTTCAGAACTTTTAATCCTTGAAGGGTATTAGTAAATGTGGTTAAACAGTTCTATAGTTTTATATACATTACTGTTAATTTTCTTGTTGTTTTTGTTTTACCTCAGGCTGGTTGCTTTGGCTACCCACTTAGTATCTTCTTCATAGTCATCAATGAATTCTGTGAAAGATTCTCCTACTATGGAATGCGAGGTGATTAAAAAAAACGTATATTCTAAGTTGGAACTGCTATTGATGCATCTGCTCGCTGATTTTCCCACTAACTACTCTTATTATTTTTGTTCTTTTTTTTAGCTGTGCTTGTCCTCTATTTCAAGTTTTTTCTCCACTGGGATGATAATCTATCTACTGCTATTTACCACACATTTGTTGCTCTCTGCTATCTAACACCTATCCTTGGAGCACTTATAGCTGACTCGTGGCTGGGAAAGTTCAAGTGAGTGTATATCGGTGGGAAAGCACACTTAGGATAATGAAATTCTTTCCCTGTGGCATTTGAAGGTGGGATTAATTTCCTTAATTCAGAATTGGATCAAATTATGACACATTTCGTTAATCCATCAATATATAATCCAGGATCCTATATGAAAGCTCAGAAGCTTGACTTAGAGAAATGCATAATGGGTGCTAGGTGTACTCCAGTACGTACATAGAGTAGCAGGCCTAAAGGCAGAAAAATATTTTGATTTATTTAAAATAACTAATTAAATATAGCTATCATTCTGCTTCTCTCATATTAAAATTACAATTCAGTGTTTTGAGATGGGGGCATATCTATTGCTTGTAGGCCCCTTGTTTGAATACCTTTAGTTTAACACTAAAGGAAGTACATTTTGCTGCAATTTTTCAATTCCTATCCAGTGAATAATATAATTTTCCTCTTAAAAAGATTATGACAGTGTAACTCTTTGGCTTCCAAGGGGAAAAGTTGACTTCGACCATATACAATGAACACTTACTTCTTCTTGCTAACTCTTAAGTCAAACACAGCTTCTCCCAGTATTCTACTGCCACTTCAGAAGGCAGTTGCATGAACCCTGGAGAAAACATAGGTATTTCAAAAAGTTGCAGGCAGGTGTAACAGTCCCTATATGCATGCACTCATATTTTTCCCTTCAAATCCTGCTGCCCTAATCAAGATTCACTGATGGAGGAATAGCTATCACATGCCTTCAACTTTTTGCTTCTACAAAAGCCATTGATTGATCAAATCAGTGTCAATTTAGACATCATGTAAACAGATTTTTCTATGACAATCTGTGCCCAAGATGGAAGAAAAAGATTACAATGCCTAGGAAACATGTAATATTTTTATATTCCCTACAAATTTTAAATTCCAGCTCATACTTTGTTTTAGTTATAAATTTCAGCTAAGCTATGCTGCTCAGAGAAAAGTTTTATTAAAGAAAATTACAAAATTATGTCAGAGATAATTTGCATGTAAGATCTTGTTAACTATTACAATGAGCATCAAGTAGGTTAATCACATCAATTAAATAGATGTTTTGATTTCATGTTGCCATTCGCTGTTCATTTCTGTTTTCTATCAGGGTGTCACCTGGAAGTTATTCCCCACTTGGTTGTTCCGGGAATACTGGTTTCATGGGAGATCAGAGATGACATGTCTGATATTTCATGTTTTTATTACTGCAACAGTGAAAAACTCAGTAGATTTCCCTAATCTGTTTTCCAGTGTGGCTACTAACATATGATCAGGAAATGTTTACATTCATTGATTGAGGAAGAATAGATATTTTATTTCTGAAAAGGCACAACTGAACTCATCAATTTATAAATCACATACAAAACAAATACAGTAAAGATTTTTGACTTCTGAACATAGTTATTTTAAATGCCAGGGGTACATGATAATAATACTTTCTTAAAAATGGATTTGCTGTTTAACACTATAACTTTTTTTTACAGTAGATTGTTGAGTACAGCAGATATACTGTACTTAGGGAACAGAAAATAAGTTTTTTCAGAATGCTTCTCCGTTGCCAATATTCATACATGAGGTTTATGCCACATTTATATGAACGTTTAATACAGTATAGGATGTGCATACACACATACTGTGTATGTGTGTTTCTGTGTGTGAATACACTGCAAACAGGATTAATTTCAAAGGGACCCAGTTTCAATTGATTTATTTTGCTTATTTTTCTACACTTAGAATTTAATTTGAAAGACAGTAACACACCATATATTACTGCCAAGAAAACTATATGGTCATATCCCTAAAGTCGCCAGGAGATATATTCTATTTGACAGTCTTTACTTTTATTATTTTTTCACTCCATTATCCATATTTGACATCTCCCTCTAAGGAGCTGCTAATACTGACAACCCAAATAGAAAAACCATCAAATACTGAATAGCATTCAGTACATATTTACATATGTGCAATTGAGTATGCTCATTTTTTTATTATTACACACTGTGTTAAACTGAGTGAACCAATGTAACATTCATGTATTAAAAGAAGAGTGAGCGAGACATCATTAAAAACACATCTTCTGTCTGTGTCCTTTATCACAGGACCATTATTTCCTTGTCCATTGTGTACACAGTTGGGCAAGCAGTCTTGTCGATAAGTTCCATAAATGACTTGATGGATGGAAATCACGATGGTGCTCCAGATGACATTAACATTCCCATGTAAGTTGCACTTATCTTTATCTTCTACATGAACACATATTGGGACCTATTAGGCATTCAGTGTACCACAAATCTGTTTACTGTGCGCTTAATTATTGTAGCCTTGGTTCCTCCCTTTCTATCATCCTATGACCCTATCATGTGGCAAAGTCCAAGGAGCTTTTTTCTGAAGTAGCAACAGATTGCAGTTCTGCTTTTACAGACAAAGTGCTTCCATTACTGTCTTTTGATTGTGCTGTCAAAACCGTTTGCAAGAGTTTGTTTGGTTTTTCAGAATGGAAACTTTGTCAGCTTGCACTCTCCATTTACAAAGTAAATTACTAATTTTATAGCACATTGTTAAAGATTGTTAGATACAAGCTAATTTTTTAATTCTTGCCCTTCTAAGTTACTATATAGGGAATAATCCTCTCTCTGCCCAATACTAATGGCTAGATTAGATGCTTGTCCATTATAAAATTAACCTTTTAAAATTGTACTTTATAGTAGTAATAAATGTGTACAGGGGACAGGAAAACTAAGTGGTTCACAGAAACAAAATGGAACAGTTTTGGATGAACATTTTACATGTTTACAGATTATCCCAGAAAATTCTGTATATCCAGAAATACTTTTGTAATATTGCATTGCTTTTAATTTTTATCTAGCATAGCAGTGTGTATGTCAGTTTTCATTCTTGATCTATAGTCTTATTTAGGTCTTCATTTTCCTAAGGATGCATATTTGCCATGCAGATGTTCCCGGGTCGGGTTTTCTTTCTTTATATGCTGTCAGACTTCAGTTTAAAGAGCTTATCTTAGTATTTATTATTGTTACGGTTGGTTTTGAGTTTATGGGTCATGTACATATAATTTGGATCTGAAATGTATCGCAATAATCACCATTATGATGGTAAGCTAGGTGTAAATTTATACCATATTAAAATATGCTTTGGATAGGATATTAACCAACATATATTTGTTTCATAATGTATTTTTTAATTCCAATTTTCTAAATCCTATTTTCACTGTGGGCCATCTTCAGGGTGACTAGATATATTTTGTGCTGTGATCTTTTGGGGATTTTCAGAGACCCTATTATGTGCCTCAGCTGTTTGCTCCTGTAGCCCATTAGCAAGTACATCTCAATGTTCAAAGTAAAACATAGATAGAAAAATACATGTGAAAAGACTAGGGTACTCACCTATTATGGTTAATCTGTTGTTATAGAGCTTTCTCTATGATTGGTTTGGTCCTTATTGCTCTGGGAACTGGTGGGATCAAACCATGTGTTGCAGCCTTTGGGGGAGATCAGTTTGAAGAAGACCAGGTATCAATTTTATTTAATTACTTACAAATATTGTAAGCTATCACCCTTTGGTTTAATTCTTGGTTGTACGACAGTATGTTGCTGTATTGGGCCAGAAGGAAGCAAATAGAGGATTGAGAAATTAAAATTTTAAAAATGGAGCTATGCATAGATTTCATTTGAATTGTGTGTGTGTGTGTGTGTGTGGCACTATGGAGATTTCTGACATTCTATTTACAATATGCAACTTGAGATTCAATAGAAGTATAGCAGATCTTCATAATATTTCAGAATTTGTATCAACTTCTGTCTGGAATACTTGAAAAGCTTGTTCTTTGCCTTTTTCTCTCCTGCCTCACCATGTAGCTTATACTTTGCCTGTACTGCATCTTTGCCACAGCTACAGTTTGGCTGAAATTTCCTTAGTCAAACTTACACTTGGCAACTTTCTCCTGAGGAACAAATATAGTCATTTGGGTCCCAGCAATCATCTGCTGTCTAACTTATTTCCATGTAGATGAAAAAAATGCAGGTAGTCCTTGACTTATGACAATTGAAGATCAGAATTTCCAATGCCAAGAAAGGCAGTTCCTAATGAGTCACATATGATTTTACTATGGTACCTATTTTGCTATGGTTATTAAATGAATCACTGCAGTTGTTAAGTGAATCAAACAGTCATTAAGCAAATCCAATTTCCGCATTGATTTTACTTGTCAGAAGCCAACTGGGAAGGTCTCCAATGATTATCACATGACCCTGGAACAACCAATTAAAATACATGCCAGTTGCCAAGCATTAAAATTTTGTCATGTAACTGTGGGGATGCTGCTACAGTCATAAGTGCAAGTAGCAAGCATAAGTCACTTTTTTAAGTGCCTTTTTAACTTTGAACATTGCTAAATGAATAGTTGTAAGGATTACTTGTAAACATTCTTTTATGAACCTTTTTAAAACTATATGATAAATGATTTGGAAAAACATTTATTTATAGACACCTTACACTTTTATATTAGAAAAATGTCAAATACTAATTTATAATAAGGTTCTTCTTTGTATTTCAGGAAAAACAAAGAAGCAGGTTCTTCTCTATATTTTATCTTTCTATTAATGCTGGAAGCCTTCTTTCTACTATCATCACTCCAATTCTTAGAGGTAAATTTTTCTACATCGGATTGATAAGTTGGTCTTGATACAGGAATGGTTTGCTAAACACACAAATATAAGGGTAGCCATTTAAGAGGGGTCTGTATCGATCTGTGCTTGTGATTAAATCAGTATGCTTCTGATTAGAAACAACCTATGATTGTTTTAATCTTTTGTTATCTACTCTTGAAGTGACAAAATTAGTAGACGGTGACAAAATTAGTGGACAGGAGAAATGTTATGGATACCATTTACTTGGACTTCAATAAGGCATTTGATAAAGTAGACCAATACTACTTGATAAGATAGAAAAAATGTGGGTTAGACAACATCACTACAGGATGGATTTGTAACTGGCTGACCAACCACATTCAATATGCAGCCCTTAATGGAACTGTATCTACATGGAGGGAAGTGTGCAGTGGGGTACCCCAAGGCTCTGTCTTAGTACTCTTTAAATCTTCATCAATGATTTAGATGAGGGAATAGAAAGGGAACTCATCAAATTTGCAGACAACACCAAGCTGACAGGAATAGCCAATATTCCAAAAGATAGGCTCAAGATACAGAAGGATCTTGACAGACTTGAACACTATCTAACAAAATGAGAATCAGTGGTGAGAAAAGTAACGTTCTACATTTAGGCAAGAAAAACCAAATGCATAGGTATAGAATAGATGGAACCTGGCTCAATAGTAATAAGAGCAAGAAGGATCTTGGAGTCTTACAAACATATGAGCCATTTTATAATGCCGTGGTAAGATCACACTTCAAATATTGCATTCAATTTTGGTCGCCACGATGTAAAAAAAGATGTTTAGAGGGAGTGCAGAGAGGAGCAACAAAGATGATTGTGGGACCGTGGGCTAAAACATATAAAGAACATTTGCAGGAATTGGGTTTGTCTAATTTAATGAAGAGAAGGACTAGAGGTAATATGATAGCAGTGTTCCAATATCTGAGGAGTTGCCACAAAGGGCAGAACAAGAAGCAATGGATGAAACTAATCAAGGAGAGAAGTAACCTAGAATTAAGAAATTTCCTGAAGTGAAAACAATTGATCAGTAGAACAACTTGCCTCCAGAAGTTGTGGGTGCTCCAACACTGGAGGCTTTTAAGAAGAGATAGGACAGCTATTTGTCTGAAGTGGTATAGGGTCTCCTGTTTGAGCAGAGGGATGGACTAGAAGACTTCCAACTTCCCTATCGATTCTGCATTCTGAAATACTCAGAAGCATAAATCCCAGCAAGTGAAACTAGAGTAGACATAAATAGCCATTTTCTTTCCCTACTGTTTCTGACACAGGTCAAATGTCTTTTCTGATTTATATAAGGATTTGATTTATATAAGGACCCTGTTTGGAATCCAAGCCACAGACTCTAGTAATAGTGGGGACATTATTAACAGCAACAACTAAATTGGTTTATGTAAGTCAGAATATAAATGTCCTGACTATAAAAATTGTGTGTGTTTGTATTGTATATGTGTGCATATATTTATCTCTCTATCATCTCTGTCTCTATATTATCTATCTCTATCATCTCTAGGAAGATCTGCCCAGAGGAAACAAATTAATATGGAATTATTTTCCCAAGGGTGGGAAGACACAGCAGCAGGGGAACTGTCCAAAGGGAAATCATGAAAGTCCACTATGGAGACTAAATATCTTTTCTGTATAGAGGATTTTCTTAGAATAGCTTAGTATCAAGATAGCATGAGATAGGACAGTAGAACAGTCGAAGAATGTGCTATAGATTTGCCCTAAGAAGTCAATAAATCATTACAAGCTGCCTATATTTCCAAATGAGACTCCCATGTATAAACGTTTGTTCAAATATAATATGTAATTTAGTTCACTCAATAATTGACAAGGAAGACCTGTCCTTTCCGGCTACTGTTACAGAAAAACCACAACTATGCCTCCCACTTATTTTTTTTGTACAGGAGTGGAATGTGGAGTTCACGACAAACAAAAATGTTACCCTCTGGCATTTGGTGTTCCTGCTGCCCTAATGGCTATTGCACTGTGTAAGTCAGACAATTGATCAGATGTACTGCTTTTTTACTCCCATACGATTAATTTTGTTACAGTGATATAATTGTACTGGTAGTCCTCAACTTAGGACCGTTTGTTTAAGTTATGATGGCCTCTGGTCTCAGAAAAGGTGACTTACAACTGGTTCTTGAAGTTACAACCTTGTATACCCCCACCCCCACTCCACAGTCATGTGATTACAATTTGGGCACTTAGCAATTGGTTTGGGTTTATGATGGTTGCAGTGGATTGAGGTCATGTGATCATGATTTGTAGCCTTCTCAGACAGTTTCCAACAAGCAAAGCCAATTGGGAAAGCTGGATTTGCTTAACAACTATGTGATTTGCTTAATGACCATGGTAAAAATGGTCATAAAATCAGGTCCAGCCATATAATGACTTGCTGAATGACTGCATTGCTTAGCGACCAAAATTCCAGTTCCAATTGTGGTCATAACTACCTGTGATGTGTTCTGGTTCATTATGACAGTTTCCTGACTCTATTGATATATTATGGATTGTGCATGAGAGATAGCTTTCAAAAGAATAATAGATTATCAGAAAATATATAGATCTTAAATTTAATAGCAGATTCCCCCTCTCCTTACTTGTTTAACACCAGTTGTTCAACTATAAATTGATTTGCTACCCAACCACCCTTTGTTGGAATTTAATCACTTTCTCAAGATTTGCTGTCTTTTGGTTTCTCTCTGCAGTTGTGTTCATAGGTGGAAGCAGAATGTACAAGAAAGTGAAACCGGAAGGCAACATCATGGTCCAAGTCGGTAAATGCATTTCGGTAAGCAATATATAATGCAAGACTAACATTTTCAAGGGCAGTTTATTTTCTTGAACTTGACATTGAAATAAACCTGTATTCAGTGATTTTTTTACTAGTTGTGTCAGGGTTCCCCTTTTTCCTGAATATATAAAACCCTTCATCTGGATAGCAATTCTAACTCCTTATCTAGAATTATTACAGTTTGGGATTTAGCTCTAGACTGATTGTTTGCTGATCAGAAATATTCCTCTTTTTGATTCTTGCCTAAAATGCTTTTCATGATCTCTGAAGCCTAATCTGCATTTATGAAGGCAGAGTTGTTAATTAGGAGAAATAGTGTAAAACGTTTTCTGGCAGGCTGCTTCTTCCAAGGGTTCTTTGGTAAATATAGTAATAGCAATAGCACTTAGACTTATATACCGCTTCACAGTGCTTTACAGCCCCCTCTAAACAGTTTACAGAGTCAGCACATTGCCCCCAACAATCTGGATCCCTCATTTTACTGACTTCGGAAGGATGGAAGGCTGAGTCAACCTTGAGCTCGTTAGGGTCAAACTTCTGGCTCTGAGCAGAGTTAGCCAGCAATATTGCATTCTAACCATGGCGCCATCACAACTCTTATAATTATGTAATCTATCTGCATGTATAATTATAATACACAGATCAAACCTCCTGATGCTCTATATGGATAATTCTTGGCTCTTCTCCTTTCAATTCATCTCCAGAAAAAATAAACAGGAAGGTAGTTTAGATCTTCCTATCTAAAGCCAAAAATACAGAAGTTGACACACTGAAATCCAAGAAAAAAAGATTGTGCCTTGGGTAGCAAAACTGGAACAAAATTTGTCCCTACCTTGTTCAACCAATTAAGCCAAATGTTTCCATGCAAAAAGTATTGGGAGCAGGAGGAAAGAAATACATGCAGAATTCTTTAAAATGTGTAGGCAGCCTAGTCAAACCAGTTACTTATTACCTGGCTAAAAAGTTTTTAGCTTTAAGTATTTTAAAGGCTGTATCTTGGCTTCCTGCTTGGATATTAGATGGCACTCTTGCTCTTTTTTTTCTTTTTCCCTTTTATTGTTTCTTGAGGGCTATATTTATCTTTTCTGGAAAAAGGAGAATAAATGAATATTAATATCACTAGGAGAATTCATGCTAAATATTCCAGAAAATCAGCAGTTATCCACTGACTGATTTATTTGTCCCAAACACATTGTGGGAATATGGTTAAAGTGCAGGGTAGTTATGCCATAGCATTAAAAAGTTTAACGGGAAAAGTATTTTTGGAAAACAGAAAGTGAACTCCATCTGGGATCAACATGCCAGCTATTTTGGGGGCATTACTATGCTATCCCAAAATTTGACACAGTCCCTAATAAAAAGAAGGAAGCTTTATATTCTGAATAAAGCATCTATTACAAACTTAGCAACTTTTAAGACGTGCAGCCTTTAACTCCCAGAATTCCCCGGCCAACAGGAGTTGAAGTCTGCACATCTTAAATCTGCTGAGGTTGAGAAACACTGATTTATAGAGTCAGCTTTTAAATAACTGTTTGGGTTTCTTAAATTTATCTTCTTGCTGGAAGTTTTTGTCCCATTTCAGTGGGGGGATTCAGCCGGTTCTCGTGGTTCACACGAACTGGTTGTTAAATTACCCACCACCCACCACTCCCGCTATCAAAGTGGATCTGGGTGCTGCGCTGCAATAGAGAAATGGTCAATGGAGCAGTCAGCGTGAGGGAAGGACAAAGCTGCTTTCCCTGCTCCTTCCTTCGTGCCAACCACTCTGTTGCCCATTTCTCCATTGCAGCACAGTGCAGCACCCAGGATCCACTTTGATTGGGGGGGGTGTAATTTAACAAGCGGTTCACCCAGGGTCAGGTTAGCCATAGCGGGTGGCCCATCCTGCATGTGCGACGGAGCTGGAGGACGGGGATGGGCCATGCCTCCCGGGACAGCCAACCTGCCCCTGGGTGAACCGGTTGTTAAATTATTTGAATCCCACCACTGTCCCATTTGTATTTGTAAAAAAAAATTAAAAAAGAGCCTCCAATTTATTTAATCAAGAAATTGAAAGCGTTAGATTGGAACTCCTATCATTTCCAGCTGAAAGGGGAATAAGAATGTTAGTTCAGCATATTTGAAGAGCATCAGGGAGGATGTTCAAGGGGGTAGTTTAGACTGTCTTTGATTGTTCTGGAAATAGTACCCTAACTCTAACACTTACTGTTTATTACCGCGGTTAATATTGTCAGGCGTGAAGAATTAGGACCACATGTTAAGTTCCAGTTAAGAAGACTTATTTTTCACACCTATACACAGGAACCTAGTTAACTAATTGTCAGCAGTGAATTGGCACTAACTAAGAGTTAACGGATTTTGTGGGGGGCTGGACATGGATCACCTCTTGAACACCATTTCTATTCCCATAACTTTTGGTATTTCAGGCAATTCACTTGGGTTCTTCCCCCCCCTCCCCGCCAAAACAATTTATGAATGTACTTAAAAGAAAAATAGTATTCTAATTAATTTCCAAATTATTTCTTTTCCAGTTTGCTATTCGAAATAGATTTAAACATCGCAGCAAACAATTTCCCAAGAGAGAGCACTGGTTGGACTGGGCTACTGAAAAGTATGATGTAAGTTGTATTATTGGCCTATATTGAATTTTATTATATGCTACTATAACAACAACAACTTTGCTTTAGGTTTTACTTTTGGGGTTGACCTGTTTTCATTAAGTGATTTCTATCACTGTGCCATTGTCAAATGTCTAATTTTATGATCCCCTTGGAAGCCTTAAAAATTTACTTGCAACTTCAAAAAGATAAACATGACAGCACATATAATTGAAAAACAATGGGTGTGAAACCCCCAAACTTCAGAAATTTTAACAAGTAAGATCAGAATAAAGGTTAAAGCATCCTCTGTATGATTTGGACAGTTAGATTTAATATCAGTTTATTTTGAAACCACACATAAGATAGTAATAATAAGCAAACAAATGAACAATGCTTTAATAATTTTTCAATAAGTCAATAGGATGACTAGGCCGATTAAAATAAAAGCAGTTTACCCAATTGTAGATATCTGTATTTATGTGAATAAAAATGTGGGTCTAATTAGTTTAACTTTCAGATTAACTTTTTGACAAATCTGGTTGTTGTTTTTTTAACAACGTTCTGTTCTTTGTGGAGATCATGCATATCTTTTGTTTATATCAGGCAATGTACTACTCATTCTCAGTTATGCAATTTTGAGATGTAAAAATAATCACATTGCTTCATCAATTATGTAATTATGACTCACCTACGTTTCAATTACAGGCATAAAAATAAAGCTTAATCCAATTTTGGTTGTATTTACACAATATGGTTGTGGAATTTATTTATTTTCTGGAGTGGATTTGCAAACATATTAAGCCAACTTGAGATAAGCAAACGTAACACTTAGGATCTTGTGCAAATAAACACTTAATAGAGGCAGTATTGTTACAATGGTCAGTAAGGTGACTTATGATTAACTAATACCCACTAAGTCAACACTGCTGAGAAAAAAAAATACTGGTTTTGATTAATGAAATAATGTCTACCTGTCAGGATCAGCTTATTTTAGCTTCCATGAATTTACCTATTTCCCCTTCACAGCAAACCAAGCAGAAGTACTTCCTTTCCTGAAGGAAAGTGTTGATGGGCTGCCAAGTAGACCCTGGACAGTTATATGACTGCAGAGGTGCTTCCTTGGCCATAACCTCAGGAGCCGGGCATCAGTACCATGTGTTTAGCATTGCTGTAGCTTTGAATGGTCACTGAATGAATGGTTGTTAACCAAGAACTACCTCTATAGTGTAGTCTTTATTGTGAGGGGTGGGCGAAACACCCCACCTTTATAATATGGTTATGAATAAAGTCCTCTTCCATACCTACTGCTACTCTTCATCATACTTTCTTTATCTCTTGGTACCTCTCAATAGATTAGATGCATTGTTGATGCTTATTTCAATCTGTATATGGAGATAGGCCTCGTTTTGCAGAATTTAAATATTTAATATTTGACACATAAACAAATGCAAATGAATAAGGAAGATATCTATTTAACATTTCTTGTTTTGTTCTTTGTTATAGAAACGGCTTATTACTGAAATTAAGATGGTCTTGAAAGTTTTGTTCCTGTACATTCCTCTTCCTATGTTTTGGGCCCTTTTTGATCAGCAAGTAAGTTGTGAGAAAAAAATGTTATTCCTCCTTTGCATATGACCATGCAGTGCTTTTGCTAGAATTATACATTAGGATTTAGTATTGGATATAGACTTAAAAAACTCTATGTGAACATTTTTAGTACAGTGGAATAAAATACATAAAATATAATCCAATGGACCACCAATGTGATTGTATATTAGAGATGGTACACCTCATTCTTCAGTTATGTCGTTTTATAGTGTTAATAAAAATTGCAGCCACCTTTCCATACTCCCCATCATCCTACAGTATTCCCTTTTGAGAAAAGTACCTTATACAAAGCACAAAAAATGGGTATAAAGTAGTAAGCAAAAACAAAATTAGAAACAAGATAGAAACCAAAATCTAACTAAAGACTATTCCCCCCCCCCCATTGTCTTGTTACTTTTGCAAACCATTGTCATTTCCACTGGGACCATGCTTACTGCTTCACACAGTATCTTTTGTTCTTTAAAATTCTTACCTTTCTCTTTTTGAGGATATCATATATTTGCTTTATAATTCAGTCCTCATCCGTTGTCTCCATGTGATCAAACCATCTCAAACTATTTATGTCATTTTGGTCATTCGCTTTAGTATTCAGTTCATATTTCATTCATTCCCTTTTTATTCTGGATCCTATATTTTTGGGTTTTATCAAAGCTGCTTATGTGGCATTCAATTTACTTTCATATTTTCATGACATATACCTATCACTTCCAGATAACAATGTGGACTCTTAATCTCTTTTCCTTCTACTACTGACTTGTGTAACAGCAATGTAAATATTGTTAAAATAGTGCACGTACTTAATGTGCTTCTACTATCTAATATTTAATTAGGATTTTTGCTTAAAAATTTGTACTTTTTGTTCTGAAGGGATCTCGATGGACATTGCAAGCCACAACTATGGATGGAAATTTTGTAAGTTATTTCTTACTCATGAACCCTCAATCAAATTCTAACTGAGTCTTTATTATGTATTTTTACCTAAAAAGTTATCCATAGCTTCTCACCCAGCAAGTGATAAGCATTCAATTGATAGATATCCATGTATATTCCCCTTGCTAGATTAAGGCAGTGATATTTAAATTAAATCAAATTATTAAATTAAGTTTTTATAAGAAAAATGCATCCATTTCTTTTTTCTTTCCTTTTAGGGTTCAGTTCAGATTCAGCCAGACCAGATGCAGGTACAGTAAGATGGATTTTTTAATAATTTTTTGGGGGGTTGAGCTATTTCCAAATATCATTCTAGTTTTTTCTGAACATTATTAATGTTCTTATTTTTTTCTCCTATAACAGACTGTAAACCCAATTCTCATTGTAATCATGGTCCCCGTTGTAGATGCTATTGTTTACCCTTTAATTAAAAAGTGTCACATAAATTTCACGTAAGTAAATATGGACTTTTAAAAATTGTAAGTAGAAAATTGTATCAAATTCTAATGCATGAAATGTAACTGCATCCTTAAGTGATTGGAACATTAAAACAACTTGGTTACTTTAAAAATCAAACTATAAAGGAGACATAACTAGTAAAAATACTTTTATATGAAAAATAACTACCATTCTTCTAATGGTAGGGCACAAACAGAACTAAGCAGTAGATAAAAAACAAGCATCATTCAACATAATTTTCAGTAATAATTAAAGCACTGTAACTTTATAAAGAAACAATCTTAATTTACTTTTTTGCAGGTGAGAATGATGTAGGATGTGCTCAATGTACCCATATGAGAAAGCCTGTTCCTGTTAATATCAATATTTGAATCAACTTTTACATATAACAAATTGATCATGCTAAAATCTGTTAAAAATAAGTGAATATTACACCTCAAAATTATTTGTCCTGTTTCAAATGATAATATTATGTTAGGCATCTTGCTAAATTTCAGTATTCAATTATTAAGGCTGTGTTGTTCTAATAGTGGATAAAGAAAAAACATGTATTGATTCAAAATGATTTGGCTCCAATTCCTCTAATTTGGCTTTGATCTCAGAAGTTATTACAATTGTATTCCAACTTATTTGAAAGACACCAGTTTTGGAAACCCATTCTAAGTCTTTCAGTATTGCAAAAGGACATTTTAGATTACATATGTACATCCTCAACATTGCAACATACTGTACTGCAGGTTTTGAGGGATTGCACAAAGACCCACAACAGTGGAAATATGTTTTTAGGGAGATAAGATATGTATCGGTACATCACTATTTATTGTGACAGTAGACATATTAGGGCAGTGATGGCAACCTGACATTTGGGACATGCCACAATGTTTTGGGTGACATGCCAGCATTCACCAACACTCAACAACTATTCTCCAAAGAACCCCTGTTCTCACAGAATATTTTTTTTAAAGATTTATTGGATTTTTATTTTTAAATATACATCAATATCAATACATGAACAGTGCGGCCTCTGGGTATAATTCATTTTGTTACAGCAATAATAATAATAATATTTATATTAATCAAACTTATATAATCCTAGTATTAATATACATGGTTGTTTTAGAGTAGTTATTCAATATTTCAATATTCCATCTTAATGCCAATGATCTTATAAGCAACCTCTGATCTTTTCCATCTAATTATTACTTATAGTCTGTCAAATAAGAATTATATCTGCTAATATTCCCCCTATTTCTTAATTCTTCCTCTATTCTAGCTTCTAGTCAGGTCACCATTGCTAGTCCTATTATTGATACCTATGTTTATATCACGACATAGTCCTTCATTATTTGGTTGTTCAAAGTCACAATACGCCATTCAAGTACCAGTCATCCTATTATTTAAACATACAATAATACCATATTTCAATCTCCAATCTTTCCATCTAACTATTGCTTTATATAAAGATGTGTGTTCTTATTTCTACCTCTATTCTAGTTTCTAGTTTTCTAGTCACTATATTAGAAAAAAAGAATACTGTGTATTTTATATATATATATATAATAATGCCTTTCTATCCATCATCTCTTGTCCATTTTAATATTTCAACTCTTATTTGTTTTTTGGCTTGCCTCCTATACTCCTCTCTTGGATCTTTGTCTCTATCAGCATCTGTGTCTTCACTATTCAGTCTGAATATTTCTCCCACCTCTATCCTCCTAAGCTGGCAGGTCTCCAGAGTGTTCACCCAAACCCCTATCTCCCTTTCGAAAGTATCTTCCAAGTTATCCAATTCCATTTTTAAATCTCTTAAAGTACTTTTCCCTTGGTTTATTTCATCAGTCATTATTGTTTTTATCATCTCCTTCTCATCTTCTTGCTCTGTTTTCTGGTTTGTCTATCTTCCATTCTTTCTACTGCCTACTCTCTTTCCAGGACTCTTTGATCTTCATTCATTATCAGTTGTACCATATTTTATATTTTCCCATTTATGCCTTGTGTTAAATTCTTTATTTCTCTGTGACTCTTTGTTATAGTATCCCTAATGCTTTGAAACATCAATGCAATTTCTCTTGAAATCTCACTCATTTCCCCCTGATGGAGCATCTTGCCTTAATTTAATAAGTCTCGCTTTTACTCAAGTCCAAAAGCAGTATATTCCAGTTCAACGTTGCTCCTCAGAAAGTTCAATAATCATAGTTCTTTACATCTCAGGATTATTAATTAGTTCCATTTAAATACTTCAGGCAGCTTCCGCAAATCAAAAGTCACTTTACTTTACTTAAGAGTCTTCCTTATTCTCACAATAGAGTCTCCAGTAATCATAAAATAAATTGTTATAGAACAGTAAGTGTCACCACAGTCCTCCAGATGATGTTTATTTCTCTTATCATTTGGTACTGCTTTATTCCATTCACCAGTAGATGGCACCCTGAGCTTAGGTTTCAGCATTGTTTCAGGTCTTATAAATTTGATTAATCCAAGTTTAGTTCAATTTATGGCAGCAAAGTCAGCTGTTCAAGTAGATTCAAGTAGATAGCTCCAGTATTTTATAATGCCTTTCCAAAACAATGCCTGCCCAATTTAAAAACCCAATTTTCTATATTTTAAAAGGTCTTTAGCTTTTCTCCCCTTAGTTCCTTTCTTTTGGGTCTAGGATTTTTCTCTCTATGGCTGCTTTGAAAAATAGTTCTAAGAGTCTCTTTTCCTGAATTTCATTCTTTCTTTTTTCTTTAAAGTTAGGGCATAAATAAAAAGGAATCTTCTTACCCAGATCCAATCATTGTTCATCTAAACTACTCCTGCTCATTTCTTTGTTGCCTCAGCTATTCCAGCTTTGTGGCAGCCATGATGATCTTCTCCTGATTGTGGATGAGAGGGAAGAAGCCCTGGGTCAATCAGGAGAGTTGCTGCTCTCTGCAACCTGCAGGGAGCCCCTCTTTTCTTCATCACCCCTACAGGGTGTCTTTAGCTCTTTTTGGAGCCCTCGAACAGGAAGAACTCAGTGTGGCAGTGTGGAGATTTGCTCCTCACGTCCAATATCTCCGTAATGTCAGCCAGAAGTCCCAGTATAATCTTTTTTGATCAATGGCGATATATAAGCAAATGTACCTGAAGGACCACAGAACATTGCACATTAAGAAATATCCCCCTCCTGTGTAAACTGTTCTGAGCTGTTATGTGTTTCTATATTTTAACCATGCTCTCTCTTTCTCTCTACTCATTTCTTTTTACAAATATATTCAGTTGTTTCTCTATTCAGCTACACTTCTTTTTGAAAAGAATTGTATTTAACAACAACGTTGGAGATGTAATTTCCTTTGACGACAAAGGAGAACTGGTTACAGGATTGGATCTTGAGAACTGGGTCACCTTCTCCAACCCGTCCTTTCATCGAGTGAAAGTTGGGAAGCTGGATCCCTTGGTGGCTGATGGCCAAATGTTCACCATTCATGAGGAAGCCATCACTTGGCTCAGCACTTTCAACCAAGTAGGTTCTAAATGTATATGATTTCATTTGGATGACTGGAATGATACAGGTAGTTATTTTTTTTAACCAATCATAATTGGGACCAGCAACTCTCTTGCAAGGATACACATTCATAAAGTGAAACATAATATAATTGTAGTAACTTACAGCATTGGTAAGGAAATCACCTATGGTCATTAAGTAGCTTGTTATATGACTGCAACATGAAACTTCCTGCCAGAGTACTTATTGACTTTTCTTGTCAAAAACTGGCTATGAAGTCACAACTGGTGTTCAGGAACACTGTGGTAGCTGCAACTTTAAAGGCTAGGTAAAAGTCATTTCAGTACCATTGTAATTTTGAACAATCATTGAACAAGAGGTCAGTAAGTGAGGACTACCTGTATTTAAATGACATCTCTATATCATTTAACATAGAAAACAGATAAATGTCTTATTCTTTCAGTTGGTACAAATCTCCCACAACTGAGAAGAATCGTAAGCAGTATAAGAATTACATATATCTGAAAAGCAGTGTTATCTAATATATTTTAAAAAAAATTACTCAGTTCCCGTGCATACATTGTGGTAAACTTTAAGTAAAGTCATTGGAGCTATATAAAAAATATTTACTCATGCATTATTTTAATGCAGTGTTTTCCAAACACAGTGTGTGTGTGTGTGTGTATGTGTGTATGTGTATGTATGTACCAGAGTGAACACTAATGTTTCCCTTCTTATTTTACTTATCGGGTAGACCTTACCTGTTTCAGTGTGTACTGAGAGCTGCCTCCCTGGTAATTTCAAAAGAAAGCAGGAGGCAAAGCCATTTTGCTGCTATGATTGTCATCCATGTCCCAAAAAGAAAATATCAAGTCAGAAGGGTAAGAGACATCATGAACCAAATTATAGTATGGCTGCACAGGAAGCTGAGTGGTATTCTTTTGTTTTTGCCAGATTATACTGTCCCAGAAGGAAGAATTGCCTTACCAACTGAAAGGAAGACTTAAGGCAAAGAATTCAGCATTTAACAGAGAAACAAAAAAAACCAAACAATTACAGAGTTGATTAAAATAATACTGAAACTCCTAATTTCTCTCATGTTGGGATTACCTTTTCATTTTTATAATTGTGCATTATTTGGTCTTTCATAAAATGTCACATGAATGATAGGGAAATAAGTTGATAATATACAGAGAAAAGTCAAATCCTTAGCTGTTTTCCTTGTGCCTTGCATTTATGGATATGAACACTCATTTTATTCTGCAAAAAATATGCAAAATGAATAAAATTCAATGTAGATGAAGTGATAGGAGCACACTCCTTCTTTACATTATTTTCAATATTGTAGCAATCTGTATTAAGGCAAGTTGCAGCTGTGAAACAAGACAAATGTATAGATAAATGAACACAACTGATAGAAAATATTAGTAAGCGTAAGTAGAAAGCTTAAGAGATAATTGTGTTGTTAAAATACAAAATTGGAAAATCAGTCAGATAATGTCAGTGCGATGATGCTGTTAAGGGAAATAACGATAATGATGATTGATGATGATGATGATAACAACAACAACAACAACAACAACAATAATAATATAAAAAGAAAAATCCTGCCTTTCTGCCACCAAACAG
>JANHFL010009482.1:388319-399349 GCA_032468155.1 Oxyrhabdium leporinum | reverse complement strand
TTCCTCTTTCTTTTTTTCTTTAAAGTTAGGGTCTAAATAAAAAGGAATCTTCTCACCCAGCTCCAATCACTGTTCATCTACACGCTCCTGCACATTTGTTTGTTACTTCGGCTGTCCCAGTTTTGTGGCAGCCATGATGGTTGCCTCTTCTCCTTGTCGTGGATGAGAGGGAAGAAGCCCTGGGTCAAGCAGGAGAGTTGCTGCTCTTCATGACCTGCAGGGTACCCCTCTTTTCTTCACCACCCCTAAAGGGTGGTTTTAGCTTCTTTCCGAGCCCTCCAATAGGGAGAACATGGCGCGGGAGCGCGGAGACCCGCTCCTCATGTCCGATATCGCCATGACGTCAGCCAGATGTCCAGAATTTCTTGTGGCTATAGAGGCCGCATGAGAACGAGGTGCGCTCTTAATGCAAGTTAAAAATTGGAGCTTAGTGAATGTATAGAAAACCAAACATGAATATCAAAATAATGTAATAAAAACATGTACAGAATGCTGGCAAGGAAAAGCATTACATGGTCAATTTCTACAAAAGGGGAAGTTAACAAAGGTGAAATCTGGCAATGGTTTAAAACTGGAACATTAAAAAAAAGAAGGTTTCATTTTGGCTGCAAAAGAGCAAGCGGTTAGAACCAATGCAATCAAGGTTAGGATTGAAAAAAACATCAAATGATTCAAAATACAGATTGTGCAAAGAAGCAGAAGAAATGGTTGATCATATACTCAGCTCAGACAAGAAGATTGTACAAATTGATTATAAATAATGACATAAGACACTCACTAAAATGATTCACTGGAATATCTTAAAAAATTAATATGTATCAGTAATGAAAAATTTTTGGGAACACATAGTTGAAAAAATAGTTGAAATTGAACAGGTTAAAATATGGGATTTTTTTTGAATACAGACTGATAAAATCTAGGCTCATAACACATAAATCTCATAATACATAAAATGTAGGCTCATAACACATAAAATATCACTGGTCAAAAAGATACGGTAACAATGTGAATAACCGATGTGGGGATACTATCCAGGAGATAATAGAATAAAAGACCAAGAATTGGAGGAGACCAGAAAATCAAGATCTGAAAATCAAAATTGAACTATTATGGCATAAACCAGCCATGGTAGTCCTAATGGTTACTGGCACACGGCGCCATACCAAAAATTCGTGGACAGCAATTAGAAAATCTGCACATTGATAAAGTTTCCATTTGTTAACTGCTTGATCCACATATCTACTATGTTGGGAGGAACTTGACTGTGTATGAAGACCAACATCAGCTAAAAAACTGACAATAATAATAGTAATTCTTGGGTTAAGTCTTTGATTAAGACTTGAATTAAGTTTCCACAAGTCTTGGACTGTAAAAATAACTATGGATTACCTACACATAATCTGCCTATTTCTAGTGCTTGGGAAAGATTTGATAGGTGAACAAAAATGCCAAATGCAGTCTAAACATATGACATTTTGTTTTTAAAACTAATTTACAAAGGTTTGCTTTGGTTTGCTAAGAGCTTATAGAATCAATTAGGAGATATTTTTTCTCAATAGTGAACTAAGTTGAATGAAAGGGAGAATTTAAAGAAGATATAAATTGGTTATGTATTGCGGTATATTCTTTTTAATATAATAATTTGAAGCCCATAATTATCTTTATTTTAATAATGTTGTTTTAATATTTGTAGTATTTATTTTAAAGTGTTCTTGAATAGCTCCTTGTCCTTCATTCTATTCCAGGCCTCTGAGAAAGATGACGGTTGGCATGTTACTGGCAGCTTTGGCTTTCGTTGTTGCTGCTGTGATACAAATTGAAATTGATGTAAGTAAAAATAGAGTCAAATTCTATCCAGGGGTGTTTTAAATTATAAAACTTAAAATTTTGAAGTAGTGGGCATTGTCTGTTCATGAATCTCTTAAGTGATTTAGAATCCTGACTTTACATTATGGGAGGGGGAAGTGCTATATAGAATAGTTTTTGGTTAACTGCCCTGTTTAGCAACTGTTCGAAGTTACAAGAGCATTGAAGACATGACTTTATGACCAGCCCTAGAACATAGCAACCATTGTGGCATCCCCACAGTCACGTGATCACAATTCAGGTACTTTGCAATTGGCGTGCATTAACTACTATCACTGTGTCCTGTGGTTGCATAGTCTCCATTTGCAACTTCACAGCCAGTTTCTGACAAGCAAAATCAGTGAAGATATTGGTATTAAAATTGAAGCTCATGGTCATATGATGATTCGCTTAATGACCATGTTGCTTAGCAATGGCGTTGCTTGTCCCAATTATGATTATTAAGTGACGACCACCTGTATATGTTTGTTAACAGGGGGACAGATATCATTTAAAGATAACTCTGCAATCAAATGGCTTAGATCAGGGATGTTAAATTGGCAGCCCACGGGCCACATGCGTCCTCTGCAGGCCATGCCCACCCCAGTTCTGCGAAGGGAAAAAAGTTATGAAACGTCATGTGATGGCAACGTGGCACAGCATGTTTTACATCCGTGGCTAAGATAAAAGGATCTTGACTTTATATCCTTTACATCAGGATTTTTCAAACTGAATTCCTGGAAGAGATCCCCCCCCTCCCCTTGGTCCATTGCAGAGAGGGTGCATTTATTTTTTCAGAAAAACTTTCTAAAAGACTCCCTAAGTCTCTTAAAGAGAGATATTCTTCCCTTTATTCACTATGGTATAGCAGGAAGGGCAAATTTGTCAGCTAAACTTCAGAAGTACCACCAAACTAGATTGGGGCTTTTTCATTATTATTATTTTTAACAAACAGGTTTCATGGCCTGAAAAAGTTTGAAAATATCTGGTTTAGATTAGGCCTAAGTCTTTGGCAAAGGTTTCTTTTTGGAACGTGGAGCAAGATTGAAGAGACAAAGAATTGGTCTGATTATTAAGAAACAGGAGGAGTTTAGTTCTTTCCTGTCATTTGCACTCTAGCTATGTTTAAGACAGAAGTAAAGAAAGATTTATTTTATTGATGATTTCTTTTTGAATTCAGTCTTGCAGATGAATAACATAATATTGGCTGGCGTGTCTGCTCCCTTGTCTAGCAAAATTACATCCAGAAGACTTCCCCATTAGAAAGACTTCCCCATTCTTCTTCAGTCAGACAAGTGGTCCCAATGAGCACAGAGCAAGATGCTGGGACTGGCCACACCTGTGTTAGACCATGAATTTCATAGGAAGCTTCCTTCAGAATTGGATGGGGGAATAGTGTAAACTGCCATTAGTAACCACATTTTGTGGATGTGTTACTGGCCCTCAAGATGCTTTCAAGGCATAATAGCACTTTCTGTTTATTACTGTCTACCACAGAAAACTCTTCCAGTCTTTCCTTCAGAAAACCAGTTTCAAGTCAAAATAATAAATCTGGGAGACACTAAAGCAACAATTACTACTGCTGCAGAGAGCATTCCCTTGAATCCATTTAATGCGGTATGTTTTAAGATTTCATTTAAGTTTTATTACAGTTTCAAAACAAATGCATTTTAATGAGATAAAATTTCTCAGCATTAATTAGAAATTAGTGAATATACTATTAGTCAAAATACAGTCTGGGAATATACATCTTCCCCTGCATAGGCCATGATTTCCTACGTTGCATACCATCTCATAAATAAAAAAGAACAGTTTCTGTTTTAATACTAACAATTTCTACATTTCCGAAATTATACCATCATCCCTATTGTCTATGGAGATTCTCAGTCATCCAGATCATGGTTGTCCCAAAGGTGCTTTTTCAAGTGACAACTGAACTTTCTGGTTTTTCTTTGAAGACGTTTCGCTTCCCATCCAAGAAGCTTCTTCAGCTTCTTGAATGAGAAGCGAAACGTCTTCAAAGAAAAACCAGAAACTCCAGTTGCCTCTTGAAAAAGCACTTTTGGGACATCATCCCTATTGAGATGTGTTTACCATGCCTAAACTTGCCTGTTTTTAAATTGGAACTTGGCATGACAATTAGTATCTTTTGGAGCCTATAAACAGTATGTCATCAATATTGAAATCTGTATTTATAAGTATTATACTGCTTTGCACATCTTTCTTTTTCTTCTTCTTATATAGAACAAAATTTAGAATTAGTAATTTTTAGAAGAACACCACTCTGGGTCCCCATTCACATTACCGTCTTTCAATAATTGGTCATGCATCGTGCTTTATAAAGTGGCTCCACTTTAAGTTTCTTACAAAATTATAGTGTTATAATTTCTCTCATGCCTTAATGTAAGGCACCTCAAGGCAGCATTTTCTATGTTTTCTTTGTCTTTGATATATTCACCCATAGTTGGATGAGCCTTATTTGCAGGGGTGGGCTGCTACAGGTTCGCACAGGTTTGGGCGAACCCGTAGCTAATTTTATAGCCGGTTTGGCAAACCGGTAAATCCCACCCTTGGCTAGCCCAACCCACCCTGCCCCTCCCAGGAGTCCCCATGCAGCCCATTTTGGATCCCAGGTAAGTGCAGGGCCCTTGTGGAGGCTCGGGCCTCCCAGAAGTTCGGGAAGGCTAGAAACGAGCCCGTTTCTGGCCTCCAGAGTACCACTGGAGCCAAGGGAGGCTGTTTTTGCCCTCCTGGAGGCTCGAGGGTGAAAATGCCCACCCCGCCATGGTGCAGGAAGCCAACTAGGACACGCCCACCCAGCAGTTGGGCAGAGACCCAGTTGCTAAAATTTTTGAAGCCTGCCCCTGCCTATTTGTATACATCTTAGGAAAGCAAACAGAGGATTTCTCCTCTTGTCAGCATCACAGATCACAGAAGGGAAATGAAATCAGTTATTCAGAAGTTAAGTTTCATTTGTACAGCTGAAATGGTTGGGGAGATACAGTGTTAGAAGGAAATTAATAGCAATAAAATCTGATCATATTTCAACAATTTTAATTGATCCAATGCAGAATTTTTTTGACTAGGTATCAAAATCATAAAATAGGAAATATGATTAATATTATTATTAATTGGCAGATATGAAAATTATTCAGTTACATGAAAGGAATGCCAGTTTTATTGTTTTTTATTTTTATTTACAGACTGAATATATCACATATGAAATGAAGATGTCAAACAATATTGACATATCATATCTAAATGGATCTGTAACAGAAAAGATGATTAATATGGGGAAACAACGCCACACTCTTGTAATAAAAAATAAACCCCAAATTGAAACAAATATGGTAAATTTATTTAAAGATTATTTGTTCTGTTTAGATAATTTATTATCTATTAAAAATAGCACTAGATGTATGAGTTACAAAATGTATAAATGTGAGAGAGGCTATAATAGGACCGTTGCTGTTGAGTATACACAGAGTTTGGGCATAGGGATAGTATGCAAATAATTATAATAATTAAATAAAAAAACTCCATCCAGATGAATTAAAGAACAAAAAAAGCAAAATAAATCTGATAAAAGATCACAAAAGAGCCATATTTAAAATAAGGCTTCATGAGTCTGAATGATAGCTTAATTCTTCTGCCTTCCCATTTGTGGGAATATGTACATCTGCCAATGTTATATGAAAATTACTGTTGGTTATATCAGGGGAAGCATACATGTTGAATGTAGTAGGGTGGGATATTTAAGTAAGCAGTAAAGCATAAAGAGATAAGGTCAAGAATGAATGCATGAATGTAGATTAAATACAAAAAAAGAGAAATCAACAGAAAATAAATGTATTAAGGTGGTCTGATCCAATGGAGAGAATGAATGAGCGAATCATAATACAAAAATCTAAAGGAAGACTGATTGGGTCAAGATGAAAGAAAATATCAGAAAAGTTGTGGCTAGATGGAATTAATAAGACCCTCAAAAAGAGAAGATTGCACCCAGATGGACAATAGCCCAATGCTGGAAATCAGTTTCCCCATCATTTGGTAAATGGTTAAATGAAGCTTTATATATGATAAGTATGGAAAAGTTAACATATCAAAAATGTATTGAAAAATACAAAGGGCCATTTTAAAATTATATATAGTATTCTTTTATGAACTTTATTAATAAAGATAAGGTTAAAATGGGATCAAAATATAATAATAGCAATATGATGGGAATGCAGACGAAATGATAGCAAGATTGATTTGCAGTAGAAGAATATAAATATATTTTAGTGCTAGCATAAATTAGATTTCATTTTATCTCCTGCTTACTTGAATGATATGTGTTTATGTATTTTAAAACCTGGAACAAGTATGCATATTGTGTTCCTTATTATTCCTATAATCTCATGACTTTGTCAATAGTGAAAGGCTCTTTTTTATATCAGGGTTGGGACTGGCTTTAAATCCTGATTGACAGGACTTTGTTCTGACCTTAATTGTGGTTAAAATGAAGTTTAATATCTCTGTTTAACATAGTTAAGATTGATTGATGTATTCATGCAGTGCACTTCAGAAAACAATACAAAAAGTTGAGGGGTTGAAAGCACTGCACAAGAATACATCAGTCCAAACTAACAACCATTATATTTATTTGATTTAATCATTATCTGTATACAATATTTAATTAAATATTAGTGGTATTAAGATATAAGCATGTTTGTGAACAAAAATCATGAAAGTGCCTATGGTGTAAAGAAATATAACTGTTCCGTGTGGATTTTATTACCATTATTCAAGCTATTTCTCCTCTTAGTTTATAGATGGCATTACAGAAAAACCAGAACAAGGCAATAATATGATCAGGTAATAAAAACTCATTCTGTGGATTTATATTTATATTTTATTGTGGTTAATGTTTAATTTTATTAAGCTATAAGATAAGAGTCTGGAACTAAATATTGTGGCAGGGATTAGTTGCTTTGACACTGAAGACAGTCCTGGAAGGCTCTACGATTTAGGTGTGATGATTCACCTCAAACCACAAGTTTGTCTCCAGGTCACTCTCTCTTACCCAAAAACCCACACCAGACTCCATTGTGACAGCTTGCCACCTGCAAAAACAAGACAAGAGAAGTTGAGATATCATGTACAGATATCATGCAGAGCACCTCTAGATTGTATGTGGGAGAGAGTGGACGGAACACTGTACTGTTTTAAGGCAACAGCACTTTAGATTTTTAGATTTAGTCTAAATTATAACACCTTTAGCTGTATTAACTAGATTTTGTATTTTGTCACAGAATTTTTGGAGTAAGAAAGTTTTGGCCTATAGTATTACTAAAAAATTGCAAATCTCTGTTAATAATATTTAAGAATGAAATGTCAGTACACGTAGTCCTTGACTTACAACAGTTCATTTAGTGACCATTCAAAGTTACAGCAGCACTTAAAAATCTGACTTACGACTGTTTTTCACAGTTATGACCTTTGCAGGATCCCCATGATCATGTGATCAAAATTCAGGAGCTTGGCAATTGGTTCATATTTATGATCGTTGCGGTGTCCTCAGGTTATGTGATCCCCTTTTGCGACCTTCTAACAAGCAAAGTCAATGGGAAAGCCAGATTCACTTAACATCCGTGTTACTAGCTGATTCACTTAATAACTGAGGCATGCAAGGTTGTACAATGGGGCAAAACTCACTTAACAAATGTCTCAGTTAACAACAGAAATGTTGGGCTCAATTGTGGTCATAAGTCAAGGACTACCTGTACTAAGGAAATACCCAGTTAATGATGATAAATGGCTAAAATGGCTTTCAATTTTTTTAATGCAACTTTTAAAATTTTTAAAGATTTATAAACAATTTGGATTCAATCATTAATATCACTATGGGCGAGGTGGCCTTTGGAGAGTTGAAGAATTTCTCAGTCACCAACTACACTGCTTTTCCAAGTGGATCGTAAGTATTCTTTCACATTACAATAGAAGAGCTTCTCCAACTGGTGCTGTTAGATGTGTTGGGACTTCAGTTCTCAAAACTAACAGTTGCAGCTACAATATGTCTGGAGGGTATTAGTATGGGAAAGTATGCTGGTAAGATGGGATTGATAGAAAATGAAAAATTTTCTATAAAAATTAGGTACAATTAATTTTTAATCCATAAAAAAATTAGGTACAATTAATGTGTACATCTCACAGAATAGACTAGTAAGTTTACCTGTAATAAAGTTTCTAATTTCAGTTACAATCTACTGGTTGATTGACAACAGTGCTGAAGAGTTCATGTCACATTTTTCTACATGGGATTCTAAAATTATTCTTTGCCTTTGGAGGACAAAATGATATCTTAGGGGTCTAACCTTTGATTTAGATAATCGTCAAGGTTTAGGCATTCTGGGTTAACACAGTGGCAATTCCTCCAAGACATGGTGGCTGCCATTTTTCCCATCGTGGCCTGAAATGTTTCAGTGTGTATCACAGATGAGTAGGTAAAATTGCTATGACTGTCATAGGTGGCAGAAAAATGCTTTAAAAAACAGGAGAAAGCAAATATGAAAAGAATGAATAATGAAACCAATGGGCCTTTGAGAAACAAGTTCTAGGACAGTCAAAAGTGGGAAAGGAAAAGAAAAAAAAGTAGGAATGGAGGGAGACTAGAATTTCTTTTTAATTTTCTTACCTATGCCCATTACCAATTTTCATCATTTGTGAAAAGAGGTGAAGTGGTGAACACTGAATATCAGCCAAATATTTTACTCATATTAATTGTTGAATTTTAAAAGTTTGCAAAACACACTTGGACTTCTAAAATAGTACAATAATTTAAATCAATGACGTAGTTTTACATGAGCAAGATAGCATTTGAGCTGAAATAAAAAGGAGTTATTTTGGTTGATTTTGAGAGGAAAACATTTCATAGAAAGAGCGAAACAAATGATGTCTGTTAGTTCATTAATGGGAGATTTGAAAAGAATCCTAGATATAGGCTTACCAACATCTTCAATTTGGTAAAATACTGAAAGCAGCAGCTGAATTGCAAAGAGAGTTAGGAAAAGTTCTTAGGTGTTCATTGGATCCTGGTTTGTAGACTATTATTGCTTGCTTGGGGTTTATCATCTTTTGGCAGCAGACTGCTTGTTTTCTGCCTGTTCAACCAGCCTGTTTTGTAAATTGGATGCTCTTTCTGTGATTATGTAAAAGAGCTTGGCAAGTTTTTATTTCTAATGAGGCACTTGGAAGAATGTTGTGCTGGTTGATTACAGGTAGCAGGAACATGTAATGATGTCACAAACTATCTTAAAAAGTGCCTGCTACACCCATTTTATGATTAGGAATTAAACTTTGCAAACCTACTTTGGGGTGATGCTCATAATATGAATAGGCTTCTTTACATTTATTTTTGATATTCTTTCAAAAATTTGGGTATGGTTTTTTTTTAATGTTATGTTTGGAAATTGTTATCAGTACCTAATTCTTCTTATTGCTTTTTCCAGAAGCAATATTACTGTTAAAATTGATAATGAAGAGTGTGGAGTTCCATCCATGTCGTTTGGTTATGGCAGTGCTTACACTATTATAGTCACAGGGGTAAGTTCTAAACTTTGTGCCTAAATTAACAAAATATTTACTACATAGCCAGTCAAAAATTTAACCCCCTATAATAAGGTCTTAGTTGAATTTTTAGCATTGTCAACTTATTTTAATGATTGTTGCACTATCACAGGTGTCAAATAAAAGAAGAGAGCAAAGGACTAAAGTTGTATTTTTGTTTATAGGCAGATGTGTTTTCATGAAAGTTTTGTTGTGGTTAATAATGCAAAATACACGCAATGAGTATTTTATAATACAAAAACTTTTGGTCATCAACTAAAGATGGTGTCCCTAACAGTGTGATCAAAACTTTGCCATTTTAAAATATTGATTCTGACCACTATCTTGATGTTTTTGACTCACTCCCTGATAACAGTCAGAAATCTCTCCATAGGTTTGTATGAGAACATGTTGCTCAGATACTATCTTGTTTTGGGGTTGTATTGTTTTTTATGTTATGATTTGTGATCTGCCCAAAGAAATTGTGTGATGTTCAAAATTAATTAATTAATTTGAAGAATTTTAAAACTATGGAAAACATACTGTTCATTTTTTATGATTTTCTGGGTTCTATATGACTTGACACAAGGAATATGAGATTATCGTATAACCTGTTTTTGTCAAGTTTTTTATTTTATATTACATATACATATCAATGTGTGAACAGTGTGACATCTGGGTGCCATACATTTTGGAACAAATACAAATAATATTATTACTCATGATTATTACATTTAGCTAGTTTATATATTTCTAATAATAATACATTTATAGTAGGTTATAATCTTTCATTATTTCATATTGTTTAAACATAACTGATACTACCGCCATTCAATTTCTGACCCTCCCTCTTGTTGCCACATTTATCTTGTAATATAAAAATGTGTATACTGTTATTCCCCCTTTCTTTTTTTTTGTCTCTATTCTAACTTTTATTCATATCACCTTTATATTAACACGTTTCTTTTGTCATCTCTCACCTGCTTTAATACTTAGATTCATATTCATATTTCCCTTATTTAACTCTTCGCATCTATTTCTATTAAAATTTCATCCTTCATTATTTCATTATTCAATTTTTTCAATATTCAATTCTGATACCAATTGCAATATTTAAACATACAATATAATTCTATTCATATTCTATACATTCATCCAGTTTATATGATTCTGCAAATACACATTATATTAAAATATATTATTTCATTATTTCATTATGCTCACTATTTGTTATTTATTATTTCACTGCTGATCATATTATTATTTAAGTATATTTAATAGTACCATCGTTCAATCTCTAATTTTCCCATTTTAAATACTTAATTCTTATTCATATGCCCTATATTCCACTCTTCACATCTATCTGTATTAAAATATTGTTCTTCATTGTTTCATTATTATTATTTCATTGTTGAATGTTTCAGTATACTATTTTAGTACCTATCACAATACATACAAAATAATTCTATTAATATTATTTGTTTTCATCCAGTCTATATAATTCTAATGTTAATATACCTGTTTATGTTAAAATATGTTCCTAAACAAAAAAATATTCTCTCTCTCTCTCTCTCTCTCTCTCTCTCTCTCTCTCTCTC
>JANHFL010009482.1:364949-378832 GCA_032468155.1 Oxyrhabdium leporinum | reverse complement strand
CCTTCCCATTTCTATCCTTTGGGTTACCTTGCACCCTACACCCTGCCTTGCAAGTAGACACAGAACCCTGTATTTATTTATTTATGTAGCTTTAGAGCTGCAAGAAGATCTTGAGTCACAGCACAGTGGAAAGCCACAGCGGCCTCTGGAAGTCATGGCCAACCCAGCCTGTCCCAGTTAGCACCAAGCCTCGATGCCTTCTCCCCCAGTTCCCCACACTCACTTTTGACCTTGCCTCATTGCCTTTGCTATCTCCTTTTTGGACCTGTGCCACCGTGCTAACCCTGGTGCTACAGCATCTCTGGCAAACATTTCCTACATGTCTCTCCCCAGCCTGGCCCAGCAGCGTGGTGCAAATAAGAATGCCAGCCTGCGGGGTAAGGCCCGAAGTGGTTTCACTCAATGGGAAAACGCTGGGGGTTGGCATAGGGTTGGTTCACACTTCCTATGTGTGGCTCCTGGAGCCAACCTTCTGTTCTTTTTCACTGGGTGAAACTACTTCCAGATTTCCCCGTTGGCTGGCATTCGTATTTTTGCCAGGTTGCTGGACCAGAGTTGGGCGGGGGGGAGGGGGGGCACATGTAGGAAGCATTTGCTGGAGGACAAGCTGGTCCAAAAAGACAGCAAAGGCAGTGAGGTGCTTCTGCTTCAACTGTGATGGTCGGGCACAAATGGTAAAAGGATAGTGTGGGAAGGTGGAAGCAAGTAGGTGAACGAATGCTGGTGCTTCCCAGACACTGCGGTTTTGACACTGGCTTCTCACTGCGCTGCAGTCTCAGTGCTGCATGGTTTGGGGGGCTGCCTCTACCCGCTAGGCAGGGTTCAGGGCTGCCAGAAGGGCAGAGATGGCGGGGAGGTAGGCAGGTGGAGGAAATTAGAAACAACACATTACTGAGATTTGGGACTGGGAGAAATCATGCCCAAAGTATCTTGGATAAGGATGGCTTAATGATCTGCAATTCTCGGTTAACAGGGAGTGCTGGGATTGCGGTTTCTAAGTCACATGACATCTTGCTTTATGACCACATTGCTTAGGGATGCAAATTCCAGTCCCATTCGTGGTTGTAAGTTGGGGACTACCTTTATGAAGAAAATAAAATTACTCACCTCCCTTAGCAGGTGCTAATTGGCCAACTATGGTTTGTGCTGTGCATAATTAATTGTAAGTCACTTTTTTCAGTTCCATTGTAACTTTGAATGGTCATTAAACAACCTGTTATAAGTCAGGGACTACCTGTAATTGCAGAGTGTGTGATGCAAACGTGGATTTCCTAAGTTTCAGTGTTTCTCTGTATGTGGGTAGAAAAAAGATGGATTAAACTATTTTGACCAAACTAACTGAAACATAACTTTCCCTTCAATAATGTATGCAAGAAAACGAATTTATGACCTCTAACCTCCCAAAATGTTCACTAACATCAATGAATCTAACTCTAAACCATCTGGAATCATTATGGTATTGCTTTATTACCATAATGAAATACATATATTACTATATAACATATTTGCCATGAGTGTCATAATAGGTTTCCTTTGTAATACTGTCTAGATCTATGCATTTAAATACATTTTCCTGAAAGAGATTGGTAGGTTTCTCCAGACTTTGCTCCAAAAAGTTAATGGCACAGAACCATAGAAGGAAAAGACTTCCTGGTGTGTGAACTGACTGTTGCTGATTTCATGAGTATGATTAAGTTGTTATTTTGACAATGATGATTTACCATTGCTACTTCCAAAGAAGTGCTTTTTTTTAGCTTCACCATCAAAACCATAGGGACTTCACGATGTCTCAATCCTGCTTAGATTTTCTTGACATCAGCCCAAACTAAGCTAGAGTTGAACTGCTTAGGTTCTTTGTATTATAAATCAAATATATTCCTTCCGTGCTGATGCAAAAATATTGAAAACAAATACAGACTAATTAAAATACATCTTCCAGTAGTTGATGATGTGGATCAGTTCTGTGGAAGTCACAGTGGCAGATTGCTTATTATTTTTCCTTGAGCTGCTTTCCTCATCCTTTCCCACTATTTCAATTTATGGCTGTTACTTACCTATGAAGATTTGTAACCTATCCAAATATGGATGGTGTTTTAATCTTAAGTAATAATGGAACTTCAATAATGGTGTTAACTTTGTGTAATGTTTAAGTTATACTTGGCTGTGATCAATCTGCTCCCTTTTGTTTATAATAAAAAGGCTGATTACAACACTAGTATATTTAATACTAGACTCCACAGTGTGAAACTGCATTTTTGTTGTAATTTTAGGTGCTTATTGAAAAAGGAAGTTAAATTATACTATCATGTTTGTAGGTCAAATTTTAAATTGATGAGATAGATGGCGAATGTTTAATAAATAGTGTGTAAAGCTTAATCTTCAAAGTAACTGCAGAGATAATGACCAAAACAGAAGATCATATACACTTTCCTTCTCTTTACCTTTGCCCTCACTTCCCCTTCCAGTTTTGTTTTGTTTTTAACCAACATCCTGGTTGTTTGCTCAAGTCCTTCAGTTTTGCAAACCCCCAAATATAACAATCCTATAATTTTTAAAAGGCAGATCTATTTTTTTTAAAATTTCGGCTTTATTTTTCATCCATTGTTTTGAATCCTTTATATTTCTTGTTTCTGGAATTTTTTCCATGTTAAGTGGAAGAATCAAGAATGCAGTCATCTCGTCTTTATTTATTATGTTTATTGAAATATTTCTTCCAGAATTTGAAGGCAGATCCAGAAGAACTCTTTACAAAACTGGAGAAGATTGGCAAAGGTTCGTTTGGTGAAGTTTTTAAAGGCATTGACAATCGAACACAGAAAGTTGTTGCTATAAAAATTATTGATCTTGAAGAAGCTGAAGATGAAATAGAAGATATACAGCAAGAAATAACAGTTCTCAGTCAGTGTGACAGTCCATATGTCACCAAATATTATGGGTCTTATTTAAAGGTGAGTCTTTTCTTCGTAGTGTGCCTATTTTATGTATCAGAGTATTTGTAAAACATCTATAATGAAATGAAGCCATCTGACATTTTGAAGCCTAGACAAAATGAAACATTCATTCATTCTGTAAGACCTTTCTGTTTATTTATGTAGAGACACCAATATATGCTGAATACTGATTAACATAATATTGAAGTACATGTGTTTTTATAAAGTCAGAATATTTAGAGAAGGTGTATATACATTTATATACATGCATACATATATGTATGTTATGGGGAGTGATATATCCCCACACATAACTTTATCATGAATAAATACAATGTCAGTGCTAATTTAACCTTTTAATTACTAGTTTTCTTATGAAGAATCTTGGGAGTTGTCATTTGGAAAGCATCCAGAATGCAATATAGTCCTGACTCATTTTGCAGGTTGTTCCTTCGTCTTATCTGTAGCTGGGGAAGTCCTTTTGCACAACTCTTATTTTTTGTCTCTTTTCATTTGCAATACCCTTCACCAACACTGAAGTTTTCTTGACATTAAGATCAGCCAAAAACGCACTCTTAAAAGTTTTCCTAACTTGTTTTGTGGGTACCCAGAAGAGGGTTTTCCCTTACCTTGCTTCTTACTATGGAATGTAACATCTCCCTAGGTGATGTTCTCAGTACCAAATATTACTGTGGTTAAAAAAAGTCTTCCTAGCCAGGTTCGCTCTTGTTCATCGGAATAAGGGAATAGCTGATTGTAACTGCTTTTATTAGATTTTACTTAGGTCGATATTTTTAAGTTGCCTATCCTGACTAAGTAAGTTGAATATAAATTAAATAATAGGTTTGATGTGGTTATTGATGGAGTAAAGCAGAAGCTGCTAGTAATCCTTGATCCAATAAATTTTAGATGATACCTAGTCTAACACTTTGGAATGAATAGGAATGAACCATGGTGGGCGTTTCAGATACGTGGTCAGAAGTCTTAAGAGTTGGTTTCTGGATCCTGGAAATTCCTGTAGGGCTCATGTGACATCAGTTACCAGTGTCCATGATCTTTGCGTGATTCTTCTTTTTATGTATGTCTAGAGAGATAGAAGCTGAGGCAGAGTTACCATAGGTAATTCTCAATTGCTAATAGTGTGTATGCTGTTTGTATCCAGATTTTGTACTTCTGTCTTTAAAACCTTGCCCTGAATGTTCGGGGGCCTGTGAGAGTAGAAGCAGAACTCGGTATAAATTGGAAAAGTGGCTGCATTTGCCTGTAGAAATACTGCAGAGATGCCAAGTTTGGTATTAAAAGAAACAGTGCACGAGTGAGTTTTGTAATTTGGGGAACGAAATGTTCTCAGCTTGTAGAATTAGATAAAAGTTCTTGAAGGTCACTAGGTCTGTCTTCGAGAGTCATGTCAGTGCACAAGGGTATTTCAGTTCCTATTTGATTTTTGTTTTGCACCTGTAGTACACTAACACTGTTTAGTCTAAGAGTCTATATTTAAACTAAATCTAGGAAGAGGATCGGCATGCTAATAGCATGGATGGGCTAGGAGGTGCTGAATCCTTGTTGCTTTCCCTTCCACCACAGTGACTAGGAATTCCTGGTTTCAGATATTTTTTTCTTTTGCACTAATCCAACAAGATACAGTGGAATTTCATGGCTTTCCTCAAACAGTATCAAACATATGTCTGCAGTATAGTTGTCCTTCAAAAGATACTTTAGAAACGGATCATTATTTCTGTTTCATTCTTCTATTTCCCCAGAAGGCGGCGCTAAAGTGTAAAAATGCCTTGTGCTCTTAAATGTACACTGAGAAACTTGGGGAAAAAATAGGCAAAATAAGCAATCCTCAAAATATCCACAAACCTTTTAGAAATATAATTTGCAGAAGATAATAGATGCTAAATAAAATGTTCTCAGAATCCAGTTGGCACAAAACCGAGGCTTACCAAAGTCAAATGGGTCATATATCTGAAAGCTTATAGAGAGACCTATGTTGGAAATGTAAGGTAGCTTGCAGAATAAAAATATTTGAAGCTCTTGGTTGCTTTGGAAGGACAATTGTGCGGGTGATGCATAATGATCGATGTTCAGAGTGAAGTGAATGGCTTACGCTGTCACTACAGATGTAGAATCTAGAGACTGTTGTGATAACCTCCTCTTATATCCTTTATTATAAGTCTTCCATAAAGGGTCTTTTCTTAAAGAGATTATAAAAAAGCAAGTTATGAATACAATAGTTCAGGTCATAGTCAAACTCGATTTCATTGAGGGGCGCATCAGGGTTGTGTTTAACCTCGGGGGCTGGGTGGGCTTGCCCAGGATGGATGTGGACATTTTCGCTGGCAGACAGCTGCAGGAGGCTGTCGCAGCCGAAAATGGAGCTCGGGAGGGCCACATGCTCTGTTTTTGCTGGCAGAGGTACCACGGGCCAGTCCTTCACTGTTTCCAGGGTGGCCCTGTGGGCCAGATCAAAGGATCCTGCGGGCGGGATTTGGCCGGTGGGCCTTGAGTTTGACACCCCTGAAATAGTTGAACTGTGACAAATTTAGTATTATCTTGATTACGGCATTGGTTGTTTGTTTGTTTTCCTTTTTTATTTTTTGCTTTTCTCTGGCTATATAGCTGATTATATTCCATTTGGAAGTACAATAGGTACTTTCCAAATTTGTTGGATGGATCATGTAGGATTGATTGTGGGATTATACTATAGGTATACTTTGCTTAATGACTACTCTGTTTAGTGATGTTTCGAAGTTATGATGGTACTGAATAAGTACTTTTGCAATCAGTCCACACATTTATGACTGATGCAGTGTCCCGTGGTAATTTGCTCTTTGTGCACTTCACAATCAACTTCTAACAAGTCAATGGAGAAGCCAGCAGTAAAATCACAAGTCATGGTCACCTGATGTCTTGCTTAATAACCCATTATGTTTTGCTTAATGACCAAATGGGAAATGACATCATAACTCAATGTTTTGCTTAGCTACAGAGTTGCTGGTCTGAATTGTATCTGCTAAGTGTATTTATAGGGGGGAAAGGGGGAAAAAACAACTTAAAAGCATAGCTTTAGGTCTGTCAATAAAAGCCGAATGCTAGCAGGGAAATAATTGTCCAATGAGTTATGAGATTTAAAATGTCAGAATGGTAGATCTGGCTCCACTTTTAACCAGTTTTGTTACAGGCCACATATTTTGAAATCCTTAAAAAAAAGAAGCAACAATTGTATGGTATGATTCATGCATAAAGACTATAATTTTTAAGTCTACAGCTCCCTATCTGTACATTAGATTTTTTTGTAATGTAGAAAGATACAGAAATGTAAAAATATGTTGTTTAGACAGTTCAGGTCTTTTGGCTTGTATGCAGTAGTAATGTAGATAAAATTCAAAGTTTGACTAAGAATCCAGTTTAACAAATTGACTGATTTTACTAATAAACATTTATATGGATATTACATTCCTATCACTTTGAAGCTATTTGTGTTACAGCTTCCTTATTAGTCTCCCAACTGTAAGTTATGTTAGAATTTGTTTTGCCAAATATATTCTTCATTGTTTGTTAAGATGTGCATTTTCCCTTTTGGTTGACCTTGCGGCTGAGTGGAAAACTAAACATGACAGACACTAATATTTTTTTTTTTTTGCAAGGATATTGGAAGTTCATCTGTATTTCCCCTCAAAGAGATACCAATAACTGAGGGCAGCTGATCATCATGACACCCAGGATTTAAATAATAATAAAGATTAAAGCTCTCTCAAGGGTATTGTTAGGTAAAATGATCGAACATGTATAACCTTTTTCAGTTTCCAAACCTTTTTAATGTTTAAAGTAATTGCACAATTATTGACAAAGTTAATTCAGTCATAGAGAAGAAGAGGTTTTTCATATCAAGTTATTAAAAGACCATGCTGGCACTTGGATTTGAAGTAAAACAGCTTTCGCATTTGGCATTAATTCTTGATGTCCTGCTGAATCACCCTATCAGAACTGAGAAGTTTTCATAAATGCTTGCTGTTCCCTTTTTCCTGTTCTGTTTGACCTCATTGGCAGCTTCAACAGCAACTGAACAAACACAGGTTTTACTTGTTCTTCTGGCAAAACAGGCTCTTCTCTGCAGATGCTTATATTTCTGTGGATTTTTAAGATTCTATTTTGAGTTTATTATTACAAGAAACAGTTCCTGTTTTTGAAACACAAATCCACTTTTTGTAATCCAAAATATTGGTTAATGGAATCTGCATTTTGTTTTTGTAAAAATGTTACATGAAAGGTTCCAGTATTGCCCTGAGTCAAACAATTCATAAATTGAGAATAGAGATTAAGATAAAGTGTTTGTATGTATGTGATACTCATACATGCATATGTGCATATATATAATACAAATACTAAAGTTGTTCTAAGGGAAGCCAAATATTAAATTCCTATGAAATCTCTACTTTGGTAGCTGTGTTACTCAAAAAAGTCTTGCCACACATCCTTTATTGTGGAAGCACACAACCACACAACCACATGTGTTTATTGCTCTATTTCCAAGCACTGCAGTGCAGGTCCTCTTTTTAAAAAAATGGGTGAACCCCCTCCTGACTTTAAAATGTTGCGTATGCTCTAGGAAGCTGTGTTTTGGAGACTGAAGAAAAGATTTTACGATTGCGTGCAGGTTATTATTTATTTATATGACTTCCCATCTCACACAGATGACTCGCATACAAGATTTAAAAACTTGAAAACCATAAGCTCAGTGCCCAAGAATGAACAGTGTACCTGTTCATAAAAAAAACCACATCAGTAACAACAGAATTCAGCTAACCTCCTGATCGAAATCTTAAGGAAAACTTCCAAGTCTTTCATAGCTTGTGAAAGGCTAATAGGATCATGAGTATCTGAATCTCTAGGACAGGAGTGTCAAACTTGCATCTTCACGTTGTCATCACATGACGTATCACGACTTCCCCCCCCCCTTTGCTAAACCGGGGGTGGGCGTGGCCAGCATATGACGCATCTGACCTGTGGGCCGCGAGTTTGACACCCCTGCTCTAGGGGAATGCTGTTCCAAAAGTTGGCAGCCCCTGTTTTATTAGTTTTCAGAATCCTTATTTCGTGAATTGAGTATGCAGATATTTCAAGTAATTACAAATGTCACCTTGAAGAGAAAGAATTCAGTCTAACACTGTGGCTACTTTTAATTTTGGTACTGAATGCCCTTGAACTGAGATGTCTAACTTTCCTTAGGCTGCTTTTAGCTGTAGCTTAATGGACTAAGTCGATTTGAAAGAATTCAATTAAAGTTTCTTCGACATGTTCTTTAGTGCAGAACAGGCTAAAATAAATTTGAATGTACTGGTATATTTTTGGCCAATTGCTGTAGATTGCTGAGGATTTCCAGATCAGTGATTTAGCTGTGGAGAAGAATAGAGAAAAAAACATTACCTTCCTGATTCAGATTGTGAAAATCAAGGAAGCTGAAGTGAGAGTAGAGGGACAAGTAAATCTATATAAGGCTTTTAGTTGTAATGTCAAAAAAATCCCAGAATTGACCATGAGCTTAGAAGCTGATTGTTTCACCATTTTTTTGTATTGTCAAGTTACTAAAGATCTAGATATTTTTGTAAAACAATATAATACAAAACAAAACCCGATCTTAAAAATTCAAGTGGGTTTAGGCAATTTATTGCCATGGTTTCAGTTCTTAGGTTCAATAGTTTTTCCCTAATATAGCTGAAAAACTGGACTCATTTCTTGTCTGGGATTAGATCCTTTCAATGAAAACAAAACAAGGAATCTTGGGGCATCTTATTTTGTGGTTCATGCCCTCTTCATTAGATGGATAGAGTCCTGTGAGAGAGATATTATAGTTCATATAGATGAATGGGGAAGGAAATAGTCAGAATAAGTCCATCTTCTAGGTCGTCCCTCCTATTTTTCTGAAGCCGTAGTCAGCTCTAAAGATAATTTTTTCTTCAAATGATATTAAATCTTTAGCCATACAAGAACTCTGAACAGTCTTCACTCATATTATGCTCAGTAAGAAAATAAGCAAGAATTACTTGATCTCTTGCCATTGGAATGATAGTTTATTACAGCTTTGTATTGATTTGGGTCCCTTCCAGTTTGTTATCTGCTTTATATTAGCCTGCACATATTTTAATGGCATAATTCCACTTTACCATTTGCAGAATAGATGGCATTTCATTGAATTTTTCTACTTTGAAACGCAACCACAGAGCCCTTTCTAAGGAATACCATTCTTTTGATTGTAACAAGTAGTCCAATGAATGGCTGCTTTGTAGATAAAGCAGTGCAGTTGCTGAGTAAATTGCACCCGTTTTCTATACTGCTGCTAAAAAACGATAAATGGTTTCCCCCAAATAATGCACAGTTCGTGTTCCCCTAGTGCATGCTTACTGGTAGTATATGGCTCAACTAAACTCTCACCTTATCAAAAATACAGATTCACAGAAATAAATCATGTTCACACCCATCCATAGCCACCTTAAGCTGACTCAGCCAGCCTATCCCTTCCCTGAACTGTTGCCCTTTCTCCACCCTGCTCTTTTTCCTTTTTTGTCTGCCCTGCCTCCTGCTGGTCCTTCTCACCTGAGCCTGAAGGCATTCCGGCAAGTGAAGGGCCGAGGCCAGAGAATGAGATGACAGGGCAGCTTGCTTTCTCACACCAAGGCTTCTTAGTTGCTGAAAATACACTTTCTTTAAAAAAAGGTGTTTCAAGGGCCTTTTCATTCCAAAGTGGGGTTGCATCTCATCCCTTAAATTAGGAACTGTAACTAAGACTGTTTGGTAGAAGATAAAAATGTCTGTGCTTTTGAAATCCAGGTTTTTTTCGTTGCTTCTGTTGTGTAGTAAAACTCCTTTTAATAACTCAAAATTATTTCTGAGTGCTTATTGTAAGTTCCAAGTTTGTCCTTTAATTCTATAAGACCTGCTAGGCGTAGACAAAATTGTTGCGGCACTGAAAATTGCTACTTTTGACTGGTCCTTGCACTTGCTGACTGACCTTTACAGCGTTTCACCCATATGATCAAAATTCACTCCTTTAGTACCTGGCATGGATTTTATGATGGTTGCAGTATCACAAGGTCATGTGATTGTCACGTGCAATCTTCCCAGCTAGCTTCCAAAAATAGTAAAATCAATGGGAAAAGCTGGATATGATTAATGACCACATGCTTCACTGAACAATCACAATGATTTGCTAAACCAGGGGTGTCAAACTCAATTTCATTGAGGACTGCATCAGGGCTGTGGTTGACCTCGGGGGACCGGGTGCGTGGGGCCAACTGTGTGGGTTGGACCAACTCGGTCGGCGTGACCAGCTTGACTCCATTCATTGGGCGTGGCTGACTGGGTGGGCGTGGCCAACTTGACGTCACTCCTCAAACTGCTGGCATGTTTCCTCTTCGCACTGGGTAGACCAGGCCGAAGCCATGCTGGCCCGATGTTTCCTCTTCGCATTGGGTAGAAAGGGCCGAAGTGATACGGGCCAGCGCCTTACATTTTCCAGGACAGCCCTGTGGGCCTTGTGTTTGACACCCCTGTGCTAAACCATGACAAAAATGATTGTGAAATCAGACATGACTCAATTAACAACCACTTTTCTTAGCAACGGAAGCTCCGATCACAGCTGTGGTCATATGTTGAGGACTACCTGTAACTAGTACATCTGTTCGTTTATTTTACAATGACAAGCCATTATTTATGGTGGCAAATCATACTTATTTTGTCATTCGCTATGTACTTTCTTTAAGTACAGACACGCTAAGAAGCAGGCATAATGTAGTAAATACTTAAAATTATGATATCAGTTTTTTTCATCATTTGAATGTCATTTTGTTAACAGGACACAAAATTATGGATAATAATGGAATATCTTGGTGGTGGATCTGCCCTTGACCTTGTAAGTAACCAGTTTTTATTACGATTTCTATAATTCATCTGAATTTTTAAATATTGTCTTGCAGCTTTTATGTCTTATGTACATCATAAAAATAGATGTACGGCCACTGAACTGTAAATTTCACAAACAGAATTTTAATTATTCATGTAGTAAGGGAGAATTATATATGCATTGCTGAAAAAATACCTTGCTTGAATAATATTGGAAACGTATTTGAAAGTGCATTTAAAGCTTATGGGTATCCAATTATAGCTTTTATTTTTCTAATCAAAAGTGCAGATGAATGGGTCTTTCACCTCCAAACCATACCTTGCAACTATTGATGGGTGGGCCTCATAGAAACTTGCATGTTTGCTATCCCCAAAAATAAATATTTGAGGCATTAACATGTTAAATCCGAAGGACCTAAATTCAAGTACGTTCTCAGCCAAGAATGCTTCTGGGTGATTTAGTGCCAGTTGATATCCCTGGACCTGACAGAATTGTTGAGCATTACAAGAAGTATAAATAAAATTAGAAAAAATAAAAATGTACTTTATTGGACATTTATTATTTATTAATCGTTAATTATTTGGCCTTTTGTCCTGAAAATAATGTATTTTTTCTAGTTAGAACCAGGTTCACTTGATGAAATCCAGATTGCCACAATATTAAGAGAGATTCTGAAAGGACTTGATTATTTGCATTCAGAAAAGAAAATTCATAGAGATATTAAAGGTAAAAAAATCCATTGGGGCTCTGTTAGCATTTTAACAATTTAAGCTTAATTTTTCCAATTACAATTTTTTTCTAAACTATTTTCTAGCTGCTAATGTGCTCCTCTCAGAACAAGGGGAAGTCAAGCTAGCAGACTTTGGTGTGGCTGGACAATTAACTGATACACAAATAAAGAGAAATACATTTGTGGGCACACCATTTTGGATGGCACCAGAAGTAATAAAGCAATCTGCTTATGATTCAAAGGTAAGATTAATGTGCTACTTAATATTTTCAGGCATCACTCGGAGAGAAACATATTTTGCACTGTGAGATGTGCAAATGTGCATTTGGCAACTCATCTATGGGAATTTTTATAAAAGGGAGCACGGCCATTCCGTGGTTTCTAATTGTAATTTCCACATGTGGAATGATATGGGAATGCTGGAAAAGATGTGCATTTTCCATGTGTTTGCATTCTGCTTACAGTCACATTCCAGAATACTTTGGAAACTTAATCCGAGTGGCAGAAAATTGTAGGAGTTTGAGAGCTGGTTCATGTAAGAGAACGGTAGATGACCTTTACAGAAGAGGCCTGTAGATTCCAATACATTTTTATTTGGAATAAAGACTATTATTAAAAATGGAGAAAGTATGTAAAACATTGTTCCAGGGGTCCCTTCTTTCCTAGCATCTCCATTGATTTTACTTGGCGTGTCATGAGAACCATCCCTAATACATTAAAATTATTTTCTTCATTTTGAATAGATTGCTTGTTGCTCTGATGAAGAATAACATTGGAAGCTGTAGGCAGGCTCTTCAGAAGGATGGATGACATGAATAAATGCTTGACAATGATTTAAAATTTGAAATGAAAATAAACAGATTTCTTTGGTTATTGTTAACTACTACTGAGGAGTCCTTAGTGTTCTCTGAGCTTGCTTGTTTTCTTGCAGATGTTTCATTATCCTAACTAGGTAATATCATCAGAGCACCAGTGATGTTACCTAGTTAAAGTAATGAAACATCTGCAAGAAAACAAGCTCAGAGAGCACTAAGGACCCCTCATTTCAACCCTTGAGTTACAAATATTCTCCTTTATTGTTAACTGCTACTTTTTGCACCAGCTAATATAATGCAGCTTTTACATCACCTGATAGGCAATTGACGACAAAACTTCTTTTGTAGCTGCCATTTATGTAGGTTGCTCATTATAAAAAAAATCCTGGAGAGCATCAAAGAACAGTTGATCCATTTCTAGAAGGTACTACAAGATGTGAGACCAGGTCTATTAAGAGAAGTAGATTTGGCCTCTGTGAAATGTGTATATTAATCCATTTCTACCCTTGGCTAAAACTCTTTTTTCATCTTTTTCACTAATATGGTGTTCCTTGACTGAGGTTAATGTAAAAGGCAAGCTCACTTGCTCAAGCTTGCAACCCTGGGCATTTCTTTCCAAGCAGCTGCTTTTGTAGCTAAAGTTAAGAAGCAGAGAGGAAAACAGATACCTTTGAAAATGAATAGTTGGTAAAGAAATAGAAAACATGTAAATTATTTCACTTTTTCATTTCCGTCAAATTATAAACTCATCTCTCTGTTAATAGGCAGATATATGGTCCCTGGGCATAACAGCCATAGAGCTCGCGAAAGGAGAACCACCACATTCCGAACTACATCCAATGAAAGTTTTATTTCTGATCCCAAAGAACAATCCACCAACGTTAGAAGGAAACTACAGTAAATCTTTAAAGGAGTTTGTTGAGGCCTGCTTGAACAAAGATCCCAGTTTTGTAAGTTACTAGATTTTGGTGGCTGTCTCTGCGTGTTGTAACAGCAGAAGAGCCAATTCCATGTTTGTTTTTCAGAGCTCTAGGAACGAACCTATATGAATGTTCATGCCATTCAACATGTATTTTAAAAATAAAAAGTATACTATCTGAGAGTTAAATCTAAGCACCTTTTATGTTCCTTACTCAAAACCAAGGATGGAGCATATCTTCTTTTCATTTGAAGAAGTGTACATTTCATACTTTAGTCCAGTGTTTCTCAGCTTGGCACTTCTTCAGACCAATTCTATCAATGGCGTTTGCAGCTTGCTGTACATTTTATTTCTGTCCTACTCACAGCTTTGTTCAGGTTCTGTATAAAATAGTGAGGATATTTGGAACTGCTCCATAATTGAAAACTTGTGGAAAGTTTGAAACAGGGAAGGTCTGAAATAGAAACATTTTTATTTTTTCTAGTTTCAGATATCCTCCTTCCCCAAAACCTGGAAATTAAAAAAAGGATTATGAAATATTAATATTTAATTTGTAATGATACATAAGGCGATTGAGACATGAAAG